>CM055112.1:40995829-41236544 GCA_029204225.1 Diphasiastrum complanatum | reverse complement strand
GAGGGAAGGGCAAGATCATAAATGCATCACTCAAGAAACAAGCATGATCAAGGAGCTCAATGGATGCACCAAACTCGTGAAGGCTCTTCTCATTTCAGCATGGAGTTGATACAATTCACAAAAAGCTCCTCTAATCAAAGAGGGAGTCTCTTAAATAAGCAAGAGAGCTCCTTAGGTGGCATCCTAGTGGAATTTCCACATTTCACAATTTACAAGTGGAATAATGCTCTCCACTAGAGGTCACCATCAAACGGTGGCTCACCCTACTTTCTTTAAGAGGGGTCTACTTGCATTTAATACATTTGCCTAGAAATACTAGTTCCTACATGGTCATTCCATCTTCCGGGATTAACCATGAGGCTTACACAGTTCTTACTTGTCATTACTAACTAGTATTCATCGGCTCTCATACTCGGCTCTCAGTCTTCATTAGTCTCATCTTCTTAGAGACCTCCTCGGTCTCAGGTGAGAGGTTCTCTATCCAAGTATCTTGGAGATTCGTCAAAATCAGCCAACATCATCCTACCCCTAATGTATTGCAGGACCCACTACAACACATATTGGACGATGTCGCTCCGCTTTGCATTGGCATCTTCGAGTCATTTGGAAAAGCGTAGATCCTTGTTTGCTTACATAAAACCAAGTGCTTATTGTCGCCAGTCTTTATCACAAAAACTATTTTTCACGAATTGCCGCAGTTTAACCAGAATGTCTTATTGCTGAGCAGCTTCACAACTTTCATGCTCGAGTGCTTTCCATGTGTCTCTTTGTTTTGTCACTTGTATCTGCCATTGACGGTTTCATCTTTGGTTTCTTGGCAGATTCTATCTTCTGGGAGGTCTGTATCCTCCATTTGCCTCTGGGTTGTTTCAGTGGTTCTTCTCTCAGTTGAAGTTCCAATTTCAAGGAAAACCTTCGATGTACAGGTTGCACAAACTTTGATTATCAGTCTCAAGGGGATGGACTCATCAAAAATTGGTGGTAGGAATAGATTTGGATGGACGGTTTGATAATGGTAAGAAAACATGATGAAGGCTTGGTGAAAGGATGAAGGAACTGATAGTTCTACAGTTGTAGCCTTGGACCCTTGCAATGTCGAGCTTTGACCACCACTTGCTGGGTGAGGAGCTTGCTTTATTTTGCAAGTTCACGGTTGTCTTCATCTTTCTTTTCTGTAGCTCTTCCTTTTTATCCGTTACTTTTGGATCTCTTTGGGTTTCATAGGAGGGGATTCAACTATCATTGCTCCAAAGAGTTTCTTTTGATCAAAATTGGTCTGACTCATCTGTTGCTTAAGCTTTCATCATTTCCTCCTCAACTTCTTGGATCTTTCTCTTTATTTCTTCTAGCTGCTTTGCCTGCTTTTGTAGGTCTTTTTTTCGGCTGAACAACCAATATAGGTGGTAGTTGGTCTCCGCAAGACATTTGCAATGATCTTTCAACTGCTTCGGTAGGACTATAGAAACTAGGGATTTCTCAGAAGAACAGTAAATTGATGATAAACAACAGATGGAAGGAAGGGTGGTAGTGACAATGGTAGATGGTGTGGGCGATAGGCATGAGAATGGATGCAGATGTATGACGAGAGGTTGGTTGAAGAAGAAGACTGATTTTCCAATGCTTGTGTTTCCCTTTCTGAAGGATCTTCATCGTGACTGAGTACTTCTTCTGATTGAGTCTCTTTGGATTACCCATCTGCTTTCTTTAGCCTTGTCCTTTTCATATTTGACTTGTGACCTTGGCTATCGATATTGCTGATGTTGTTGTTGGCAGCGTAACTGCTCCAGTGGATCCAAGCAAATCCACTCTCTCCCCACCTCCAAAAAAAAAAAAAATCTGTTGGTGGGGATGTGGTTATTGGTAACTGTTCATGCTCAAGATTGGATCGGCGTGTGGAACACATAGTTGAAAACACGTTGAACATGTGACTGGACTAAAGATTGAACAAATTTTAACTAAATTTGTTTCGATCTTGTTGTAGTTGACTCAAAGATGAATATGGTAATGAGACGCATGAATCAACTCTGACTTGACATGGATTTCTCATAATTCTCAAAAAATCCTAAATTATTGTACAAGGGAATCTGAAGATGGATAGATGAATGAAAATATGTTCTTGTTATGCTCTACAGAAGACTCTCGTGCAGTAGCTATTCCTCATGCAAAAATCAATCACACAAAATAGGTGAAGAGAAACAAGAAAATAAACAAACGTGACAAAGAGTGAGAACTGTATAGCACTTGTCGAAAAAAACTTGCATTCATCAACATTGATAATGTATCTTGATAGTTGCAATATTTCAGTTGTTTTGTAGAGTAATGTGACTTACTCTGACATGCCCTTGTCAAAACAAGACAGGGTGGGTGACGCTAAAATCGACCATCAGTGATAGCAAATGTTGTAAGATATAGCTTGAGATGCAAGTATTATTGAGGTACTATGTCTTGAGGACCTCTGTGAACAAGAGATTCAGAACCGAATCTCTATCTGGATTTCCAAATTCGAGAAATATTGTGTATCGGCACATTGGAAATCTTATCAGCATGTGGAAAGACAAATAGATTTGAGGTTGTAAAAGGGGAGAAAAACTGTCAATTCCATGTGGAGGTTGCTCTTGGTTGGACATTGTAGCGGATGACAGAATATCGGTTTCACTTTCTTTCGACAATGACTCATTTCATATTGTCTTTTTTCATTATGAAGCTGGTGTATTGTGCGGTATTGTAGAAGTTTGCTGGAAACTTTTCGAGTGAGCGACGTTTCAAGGGATAATACAGGTGGGGGTGTGGTGGAATGCGGTGTTATGCTGATGTAGATAGGTGAGTTGTGTGGGGTGGGTTTATGGTGGATTGCGGCGTAGTGCGATTCAAGGGTGAATGGAGGTTGGTTGTCTGCGAATGCATTCTCCACGAGTCTAGGGTGGAGGTTGTGTGATGGCGATGAATACGATAGCTGCAGTGCTGGTTTTTGGCGATGGTGACAGCTCAAGGCGGTTGCTCTAGGTGAATGCAGTTGTTATTACCCAATGCAGATGCAGGCTCGTGTAGTTGGCCTCATTTACAGCATTGTAGATAGATAGATAGATTGTTAGATAGACCGTCAATGCAAGTTGTAGTTCTAATCGTCGTTGGAAATTTCTATGGTCGAGCGTGGATTTGGGCCGGTTGAAGCAGGTCGTCGGTTGAGATTGGACTGAATGGCCATCGGTTGAGATCTGACTGAACAGTCGTCGGTTGAGATCTGACTGTGGCCATCGGTTGAGATCTAATACAGGCCGTCAGTTGAGATCTGACTGTGGCCGTCGGTTGAGATCTAATTTAATGGCCGTCGGTTGAGATTTTACTGAGGCCATCAGTTGAGATTTAACTGAGTGCGTTGATCGAGATTCAGGCAACCGTCGATCGAGATTTCACAGGGCTCTGTCGGTTGAGATTTGATCGAAATCTCGTCGGTCAAGATCTGATCGGAATCCGTCGGTCGAGATTTGAACAGAGGGGATGTAAGGAGCATGAAGGTCTGGTTGAGAAGAAGACGAGGTTATGGTTTGATACGGTCGTGATGGGTAGGCATGCGGTTGCGACAATGGAAGATGGGAAGTGGTTTAATGTCGATGGTATGCGGTGGAATGTAATGGGATCGTTTCAAGGCGAATTGCGGTGGAATGCGGAAGGTATGTTGAATGTGATGGCATGCGGTCATATGCGGAGGTGAGGAAGGTGGGTGAATGGGATGGCATGCGGTCAGAACGATGGAATGTAGGTGGATGTAAGCTGGTTGTGATAGAATATGGCTGTGACGAGAGAATGTGAATGGAGGTGGAGGTGGTCCGTAAGGTGGTGAGAGTGCGGACTGTTGTGACTAAATGCGACGGTTGTGGGGCAATGCGGAGGAAGGGTGATTGCGATGGTTGATGGTTGGGCCTTCGATGGAATGTGATGGTTGCAATTGGTGGAATGGGGTGTGGTCGGTTGCGGTGGTGAGGAACTCGTTTTGTCTAGGAATGATTGAATCCCGTCCGTTGAGATTTGATACAGTCTCTGCAGTTCAGATGCGAACGTTGTGCTCTGGTTGAGATTTAACAGAGGGCTCTGGTTGAGATTTCATAGAGGGCTCCGGAGGGGGGAATTGGGACATGATCGAAACTGGGATTTGTGGTCCGGCTTCCAACACTTGAGTGGCTGCTTTTTCACAGGCACTGAAAGTTGCTTTAGCCTTTGCCAACTCAGTTGAAGCTGTTCCTTTGAACCTGTCAAAGTGGCCTTGGAATCCCTGAAGGGCCACTTTGTAAGTTTCCACTTTCTTGAACAAATACGTGATCTTCGTTGAAGTTATCGGATGATCTAATATTTGCGTCTGAAGATATACATCACGCTCAAGGGTGGTTGCATCCAATTCACCTTGGAGATGTGTGCGATCTCGCTCCACCATCTGCAGTTGATCTTGTAGCAGCTGCACTTGTTGCTTTGCATCCTGCATGACCTTGTCCACCTGATCTTGTGCGGTTGTCAGGGCATTCTACAGGGAGTTGACGTATCCTTCGAGGCGATCAGACTGTTGCTGTGCCGTCTTCTTTTCAGCTTCAAATTTTTTGTCGTGCTGCTTGGCGATCTTCAATTCCTGATCCAGCTGAACAATCTTCTGGCTGATCCGAAATATTGATTTACCTAGCATTTGGATGTCAAACTAACAAGTTGTAAAGTGCAGTACAAGTGTCTTATAAAAAAAAACTAAAATATTAAGTGTCAAAATCAATAAAAAGTGGAAAAATGAACGTCTACAGTAGCAAGAAAAACAACTATTCTATCATATCGTGGAAACCACGCTAAAAAATTCAAAAAAGATGAAGTGCTAAAATTGAGGAATTCGGAACATGGAAATTGAACTTCTACATATTCAAGTCATGATTTCTATAGTGCAACTAGAGTGATCTGAGGTAGAAGATCAAGAATGTAGAAAGAATCAATACAAGGTCTCAAACTAGTTAAAGTGATATAATAGCCTAAAAGGGTGTTTCTATAACGAGAGTTACATGATGCTTTTCATACCCTATTTTGTGCATGATGTTTAAAGCAGGAGCCTTTGATTGTTATGAAGAGGATAAACATTCACCATTGACCATTGTAGAGGTGGTTGTTCCAGAAGGTCTTCCTCTTGCTGTGACTCTCACTTTGGCCTATTTCACGTAGAAGATGATGGGCGATCACTATATCATAGGTCATCTATCTTTTCATGCGGGACCATGGGATCAATTTGTATGGAGAAGACGGGTACACTCACCAAGAATCAAATGACTTTAGTGAAGAATGGAGTTGTCCACGACACTGTCAAAAGAAAATGGAGAAGATTATGCTTACATTGCCTCCATTTTCTGCACTAAAGGCATTTGATTAATGGTGAGTGTACCTGTCTTGTCAATACAAATTGTTGTGAATGATCTCATGTTCCTGCAAGGAAAAGGGTGATGATCTTTCAAATAGTGATAGGCCATCCTCTTCTACATGAATTTTGAAATAGGCCAAAGTGCCAGTCACTGCAAGAGGAAGTCGAGGGAACACCTACCACTACAATGGTCACTGGTGACTGCTAAAAAGATGATGCCCACAATCCTCTTCATAACAATCAAAGGCTCGTCACTCTTTCAAATCCTGCACAAAATATGGTATGAAAAGCATAATAAACATAATGGTTGCCATAGTCAAGCCAATCTTTCTTATGGTGGACTGATCAATGGTTAATGAATGTCCATTTGCCAAGACTCCATCTGATGGCACGTGTATGTATGTCAAAGCACTTGATTAAGTGAAAAAGAGAGCAGGAGTTGCGATCAAGGTAGAAAGTGGAGCGGTCAAAGGAGCTTGGAAAATCTTGACATGTGGGTCTATGCGTACATTGACTAACAGAAAGAATCTTGAAATCGATAATGTTATAGCACGAATGGCAGCCGCTAGTCTACCGAAAATTACATGCTGCCGAAGTGCGAGGAAGAACGGGTGACCTGGAAAACAACTTGCAGTTCCTACCACCATGAACGTGGCAACTCCGTTTTAACGAATTTGCCGAGGAGAGTGTTTTTGGATTCCATATCCGAGATTCTCTGCTCCATTACTTTTTTTCTTGTCAAGCATAGGCTGGATCACTCGCGCAAGGCTGGAGACCAAACCGAGAGCATCAGCAGAATCCACTGTCGTGGAGGTGGCAGGATCAGTAGGACCTGATGGTATCATCCTTGGTTGGCATGAGACAGGTGCCGATAATTCTTCTTCTTCAAAAACATCTTGCTCTTCAAAACCCTTTGGCACGATGGCATCGAACTGCTTCGACGATTTCACAGCTTGGTCGACCCGAAGTGTGGCTGGGCTGTCTTCAAGTTGAAATGGTTGGCATGAATCTTCAACACTGACGGTAGTATCATGGATTTGTTCAAATCCTCTTCCAGGAGATTGAAGTTCAAAGGGCACAAGGCTCTAGGGCATTTCAAAAACTTCGGAGACCCCAAGGGGGTCACAATCATCGAACATATCCATGAAATACTATGTGTTTGGTGAAATAGCTTCAGTGTGCTGGGGTGAGGTGGCCTGGATAGCTGTGATGGGAACGGTAGTCCCAATAGTCACAAACTGTCCTTGAGTGGAAGCAAAGGCGAGGGAAGCATCAGAGGCAGGGGCAATAGGAAGTTTAGTGTGAGTAGCAGTAGGGGGTGGAGGCGCAGCTGACGATGTATGCCTAGTATGACATCGTGACATGGAAGGCGAGTCAGGAATGACGATCTCGCTGCATGGATGACGTTGACTATGTGAATTGGAGGCCTGTTGGGACGACTCGACCGGTGCTTCTGCATAAACCGAAAGTACAGAATCTAGGTGGAAGCCATGGATTTTGTTTTCAAGGTGGGAGGCCGCTAGAAGAGACAACAAGGAGCCAACAACAAACTGTTGCTTGGTATTGCTCTTAATAGCTCGTTTGAGCTCACCAGAAATAGTCTTCAACCAATTATATGGTTCAAGAAGGGCCTTGGCTAATTTGGCATAGGATCAACTATCCTATGTAGGATTTGAGAAGTGATGCAGTCTTTCCTAAGGTTGCCAACCATCAGAAAGTTATTCAGAAGCTGGGCAGCAGCGTGTATGGCAAACTCAATGATGGCATCGAGGAGATATCCATTGTTGGTCCAATGCGGATCATTGGTTAAGTCGATGTAAGGTTTAATAGCTTGTTTGGTCTGTTTATGGTTGGGTGAGGCTTGTGTACCAGACGCTATGCCTATAGCAACAAGGGCGGCCTCAGTCACGCGCACCTTGTGTGTGGCTCCCTAGAAGGTGATATAAAACTTGAATTTCTCTTCCTTCCATGTACTGAAGGCAAGAGTGATGAATTCCATGTTGATTCTCCTAGAAAAGGCTCTCTCATGAAAACCCATTGCAGTAAGCAGAGGCTCCGCAAGGGTCATCCACTGAGTGACCATGCTTGTGCTAGGAAGTATCATGATATCCGTTGCAGATGGGACATCATGATGGATGGTATAACGAGGAGACTAGGATGTATCTGTGAAAGATATGATGATCAGATTCGAAAAGTAAGACGCGCTAATGTATATCAGAAATTAGTTCAAAAAGTTTGGAAGGCTTTGGTCGTGGGAAAAATTTGCATGAGCTTCGCTAGCACAAGTGAGGAATGAATCGAATTCAGCCAATTTATAGGTGAATTTGGAGGGTCCATTACACTGAATACTAGTTTGGCTGATCAATTCTGAACAAAAATTTGCGGGCATGTACAGTACTGTGAAAATAGGCTATAAAAATCTCAGCGAAGGTTTCTGGGAATCTGAACTTATTTGGCGAACGTTTTCCAGGGTTGGCGAAGGATGAACCTTCGCCCAAGTACTATCACAAATGCATTTTTTCAAGATTTGAGGCTATGGCCAACCTAATTTTGACATTTTAAGACCATCTAGCATGCTAACGAAGGTTCAAAATGAGAGTAAGGTGCTCGACAAAGGTTCCCAAAATGGCATATTGCTGATCATTCGTCTGACTCAAAAAATGTACTGTTTCTGGAAAAGAACCTTCGCCCACTTCAATATAGACATATCTGAAGGTGGATGTACAGTCTGGAGGCTCAGCGAAGGTTTCTGATACTGTATAGGCCACATCTGACCAAAACAGTGATTTTATATGTCATTTTTCATTAAAAATAGTGTCATTTCTTTTTCCATGCTGATGATTTTTCGGACTTTTGCTCATCAGTCTTTTCTCAGTTTTTTTTTTTTACTGTCTTTTTCAAAAAACTCAACAATTAAATATTGAAAACAAAAAATTGAAAAACAAATAAACTTAAAAATCATTGAGATCAGGCTTGCTGAACTAGCGGAGCAGGCTGCCAAAACTTGCGTAATCGACTGCCATTCACCGGAGTATCAAATCATTTTTCATCCAAGTGCTCAAGAATTGTTGCACCATAGTTCAAGCTCTCCTTCAATTTATACGGGACTTCACTGGTAAACTTCAATTTTTTCTTGATCAGCTTGATTTTGTACATCAGTGCAAGATCTCCTGCTTTCAGATCCTTTTTGTGCAATCGACGATCGTGCCATGCCTTTCGGCGGGCTTTCTCTACTGCTAACGCATGAACTGCCATCAATCGTATTTCACATAATTTGTGCAACACTTCATGACGTAGTTGTAAAGACTTATCATCATTTAATCGTTCTGTTGCCGCTATGCGTAAAGATGAGATTAAAAATTCAATCGGCATGACAACATCTCGACCATAAACCAGTTGAAAGGATGTTTGATTTGTACTATTTTTGTAAGCAATTCTAAATGACCATAATGTTGCATACAGTTTATGCTTGATATTAGAATGATTCGTGGCAATACCATGTCTCGATATCACATGCCCAAGCACAACTCCGTGGAAAACCCATATCTGGCATTTTTTTGGATTTAGAGAAATTTGATATTTGCGACATCTTTCAAATACTTTTTCCAATCGATCCAGGTGGTTTGTATCTGTACTATGGACTCCCAGGTCATTCAAGTAAATTTCAAAAAATTTCTGTAGATAATCTTTAAAAGCAAATCGCATTACTCTTTGGAATGAACTTGCTGCATTACAGAGTCCAAATGGCATTATTTTGTAAGCATAGGTGTCCCATTCTGTTGCAAAAGCTGTTTTGTGGCGATTGGCAGGTGCAATCTTAACCTAGTTGTAACCACTAAATCCATCTAGGAAACTATAAGCTTCCGCTCCAACAAGGCGATCCAAAATGCTTTCAGTAAAAGGTAACAAAAAGTGATCTTTCCGCGTCACTTTGTTCAAAGCCTTGAGATTCACACAAATTCTCAATTTCCCATTATTCTTAGGAACAATGACAATCGGTGAGATCCATTTGGTATACTTGATCTCATAAATGAAATCGGCATCAAGCAATCTCGGAAGTTCTTTTTATCAAATCTACAACATTAGGAACACAGCGATAGAACTTTGTAACCTTTGGAACTACATCAAGTACTAAAAGTATGGTATGTTCAATAACTGATGTCGGAATACCCTTCAAATCTTGATAAGTCCATGCAAAGCAATCTTGATACTTAATAAGTAACATGCAGAGTGCTTGATACTGTTTAGGATTAAGTTGTGATCCAACTTGTACAATCTTTTCTGGCTCCGGGTTCAGCAAGATTCATTGGCTATGTCCTAGCTAGGCCATTGTAAACGTCATTCGAGTCTGGCACCTGGTCTTCGAGTTCACAATGTGCTTTAGGTAACATGATAACGACATCATCCAATGTCTGGTGGTGGCTTTGGTCTTGCTGGACAGTCTTTATAGCAATGCTCATAACCACAGTCACGACAAAATGGTACAATTTTTTTTTTATTTGGGCATTCTGCAACTCTGTGATTTTCTCCACATGCAAAGCATCCAAGCGGTGTCTGGTCCAGTTTCTAGATGCTTGTTGTTGTGCGACAGCATAAATAGCATACTGTTCTGAAGGTTCACCTTCTTGCTCATTACCATAGTTCCATTGCTCAACACTTCTATACAGCTCTGGTTCCATCAAATTGGCAGGAGGAGCGGAGTGCTTTGGTGGGGCAGGTAAGGCTAAACGTTCTGGGTATCCAAGAGCAGATTGTCGAGGTCTAGCTGCTAGATTTCCTCTATACTGTGGTTCTCGATATTCCATTTGGGCATATCAGTGCTGAATTATCCGAGGATTGAAGTTGCAAAAAGCAGTCTCATGATTAGGCGAATTACACAAATGGCATACACTGATTTCCATTCGTTTTTTCAATTAAGGACACTCATTCACTGTGTGATTTCTTGTACAAATAGAACACCAGACATTTTTCCTGGTCAAAAAAGTCTTCACAAACTTTTCAGAACCATTGATGCTATCAATATTTTTAATGAAAAAAATGCAGAAGATCAATGGATACCA
This sequence comes from Diphasiastrum complanatum, assembly GCA_029204225.1. Classification (NCBI taxonomy): domain Eukaryota; kingdom Viridiplantae; phylum Streptophyta; class Lycopodiopsida; order Lycopodiales; family Lycopodiaceae; genus Diphasiastrum; species Diphasiastrum complanatum. The sequence continues at coordinate 41,226,104 of CM055112.1, read as the reverse complement.
AGAATATATCATAAATATCAATGGATTTTGATTCATCCTTCTTCAAAAGGCTCTTTCCGAAAAAAAAAAAGTTCATATAACATATATAGAATCTCTTGGAAAGGAAGGATACCAATTTCAAAGTATTAGCTGTCGGCGGTCAAGTGTGTTTATTTCACAAAGAGCTCAACATTCAAAATTTGAATCCAGATGATAGAAAAAAATGCAATTGTAATTATATGATTACTATGTACATGTTCAGATTAAATTTCTATAGTATTAGCATTTTACTTATATTAAATTTTTCTCACGATATTTTTGTTAGTTTTGCAGGTTTATGTCCATCAAAGTTTGTTGAATGACAATCAGTTCAATATATTGCAGGAATATTATCTTGATCCACAAGTTGACAATCATGTATGGCCAGCGCACTATCATGACTTTATATCACCTTTAACAATGAGTAGTAGTGAACAAAGTAGCGTGGACTCGACAACTACATGTTGTGAGCCAAGCTATATAATGGTGCAAATTTTCTTTCCCACAAGATTTTTTATGTGTGGCTATGCCACGCCAATTTCTGGAATTTCACCAAGTGTGTTAAAACAAATAAAAAATTGGCTTTGCAATATTTCCACACATGGCAAAATTTTAGAAATTGGCATGAAGTGGCATTGCCACACGTGACAGTGCCATGCCCAATTTTACCTCAAGATTTTGGTTGATTGTTTTCCACTTTGCATGGCTATTTCACACGTAGATGTGCCAACACACACTTGATTGTAGTTCACATGGCATGAGTGTGACAAATGTTGGCTATTTGTTCTCTCTCTTGGAGTTGCTTTTCACTATAAGTAAAATCATTTTTTTCGTTTCATGAAAAAAACAAGGAGGCACCTCCCATAGCGGAATCTGTGCGGCTCTGTTTTTTTTTTTAAGATGCACAAGGTGCATTTTAAAATAATTTACAACAAAAAAAAGGTTCAAAAAAACTATTGAGAGAGAGACTATAGATATCTTTTGAGTACCTTAAGGTAGATAAGACTGAAAACAAGTACCACGGGATTAGCAATAAGGGGGCATATATAATGTCTCCAAAAAGTAAGATCATCACAGCAGAAAAAGTCAAAACATCACCATGCCAAAATCTTCTGCAAGTATTGCAAGAAGAAAGGACATGATTTAAAGGACTGCAAAATTCTTGCAAACAAGAACCAACATGTTCATACTATAGTCACTGATGCTTTGAATACAAATCCAATCCAAAGCTGTTTATGGCCAAATCGAACAACGATTCGGATTCCAAATGGATATCTCGACTTAGGTGTTTCACAATATATGACACCTCATTAATGAGACTGGGTCAAGCATTATTCTTCAGTGACAATACTATTCATCTTGGAGACTCTAGCTCTCTCAAGATCAAAGGCAAAGGAACAATCACCATCAAATTCGATGATGTTTCATCTTGACTTATTGAGGATGTTTTATATTTTCCAACTCTGGCCAAGAACTTATTATCTATCAATCAAATTGCTTATCAAGGCCATACTATTGTAGTCAAGACAACAACTCGAATGTTCTATCAAAGATTATAGGGATGGTCATCTCTATACATTGAGTCATGAATGTGTACTTACTTTAGAAGAAAAATCTTTGTCTACACCTTCATCAGTGTGCCTTATCGACTGAGTCGAAGTGCAAAATCATGGTTGTCCTTGATGCCCAATAATCTGATAGTGTTGTCCGACATTTTGAACTATCGCCCACCACGAACTTTCACGCACCACTTTCCCAATAACTTCATCTATAAGGCATATGTCCAAAGGGTCTGAGATGGTTAGTTTGCGAGCAAACTAGAGTTTTATAGGGTGTCTTATACATAGGACACCATATTGGAAATTAGCAAGGGCCTCTTATTTGGATTTAGAAATTACACATACTTTGAGATACACCTTGGATAAACGAGAGTGTCTTCACATCACCTCAAGATTGGCACAGATAGATATTAGGGTGGGGTCGCCTCATGAGGAAAACTTTGCAAGCTATGCAAACTTTGCTAAACACATGAGGTTGAGACAAAGGAGCATTTCATTGATGTTTGCTATATTGTGAGATTCGAGGGAGATACTATTGTCTATTTAGGAATCAGCTAGTCACTATGCACTCCTTGATAGAGTTCAAAGATCATAGATGTGTTGCCCTCATGCTCAGAGAAATGTCCCAATTGAGAGATGCTACGCTTCAACATACTACACATCATAGGGTTAGTTTATCACAAAGCTAGAGTACTACCGTTTTCAAGAGGCATTTCCATATCGATATCGAGAAATGCAACCAATTTGTTTGATGTAGAAAGATCATTTGATTTCCTTCAAAGTTCTTCTTGGAGAAGAATTGAAGTGACCTATTAAATCTAGCTGTGTAGAGATTAGCATGATTAGATGATCGTAGGAGGTAGGAAGACTTCCCACGAGAGTCATGACAACATCATTGCCGACAATGGGTGATCCGATTGCAGAAAGTGATCAATCAATGATCTAACGTGATTAACATATGTAACATGATTTTTAAATAAGGGTGATTGTATTGTTGATTTGTTGAAATTGCGGGTCACATATCCAAATATGGTATCATTTTTTGAGGAAATTGGAGTTGACATGGAACGTTCTGACATGTCCTTTTCAATAAGTCTGAATGAGGAGAAAGGATGTGAATGGGGCAGCGACAGCTTAGCTGGTCTTTTTCCACAGAAGAGAAACTTATTCAATCCTTACTTCATACAAATGATCAGAGAAATCTTCAAATTTCAACATGATGTTCTCTGGTAAGCCCTCTTCAGCTGTCTTAGCAGATCTTTCTTGCTTGTTGACCCATGTAGGATGGCTGCCTATATTTTTAGGTTAAAAAAATTGTTTGTTTATTTGGGACTTTCAGCTTTGGTTGCTTGTAAGCTGATCTTCATCGAAACTTAACTATAGCTTTTTATCCTAAACTTTAAGAATGATTCTCAAATAACTTTTGTAATGCAAGTCTTGTCAGATAGATGGAGTAGGTAGACTATTAGCAATTGTGTTTTCTAAAAGCTTATTGTTTTTTAATTAGGGCCATTGCTAAGTGCAAGCCAAATGTAATCATTGTGGCCTTTTCAAGTCAACTAGACCTAATAAGTCCAGTGCCAAACAGTTGAGATAGTTGGCAGAATAAAGTTTGATATCATTGTAAAAATTGATTTTTATGTAGCCTAAAATGTATCTATTTCAGCTACCTTGAACAATTGGAACGTCAGGCTGACAACATTGACTGGAATGAAACTCTTGGGCAATTTCTTACTACCCATGGATATTCCCAAAAATTTCGTGATTGCTACCTGGTAACTTTATGTATTTCAAGCTTTGTGAAGCTTGTTCAGCCAATCAGTTTCATTATAAGCTGCGATTTCATTAAAGGTTGAAGGTTGCGTCGTTGCCTCCCATGTTTGCAACAGGTCCCTGTATGTGGTTCCATCTGGTCATGCTCAACGGAGCAAGTTTTGAACTTCTCAGCACGTACTATCCTCACTTTCTTCCGCAACCATCATCTTCTACAGGTGGTTTCTTCAACCCTTGTCAGTTAGCAAATCAAGTGTTGAAATTGGCATCAAAAGCTCAAGTAGTGTTTAATGAAATGTGTTAGAAACAGCATAACCACATCCAAGACAAAGCTAGTCTGATCCACCCAGCCAATGCACTCTCTTATAAAATGTCCCTCCTAGCCCAATGCGAGTTCGCATGGGAGCGGTAGGTGGTACTTATTGCCAACACCCATTGTTCATGCTGCATGCATTAGATTATTGTTGCATGTGGGGTCCCAGTCCACCACTGAAGTATTGCATGGCCCTCGACTGTCATGCATGTGTGCCCATGTGTATGCATGTGTCCGCATGGGCATTACTGGCCCTCATACCTACTGCACGATATGCATGCATGCCTCTGACTCACACAGTCCTCTGCCCTCTGGTGGTTAGCTATACCCAGATGTACTGTTGGGTCGGTACTATTATGGTCTCGTAAACTCCCTCCCCCTTAAGAGTTGTCTTGGTCCTCTAACACAAAATCTGGATATAACTATCAAAGTATATTGCCTTTTTCCCAAGTGGCATTCTCAACTGACAGATCCTTCCACTTGATTAAATATTCTTGATATAGGGTATGACGAGTCTACATCTCCCTAACACTAAGAATACTTTTTGGCTCATGTGGAAGTTGCTGAGAATCCTTGAGGGGAACTAAAATACTGTCCCTGATTAGATTATCTGATCTAGTTAAAGCCTTTCATAACCGACTAACATGGAAAACTAGATGGACTTTAGTACTAGTCGGGAGTTTTAGCTCATAGGATTCTTCGCCTATTCTCCTATTAATGGTAAACGGACCACAATACCTAGGAGACAACTTAGCACACACTCATGTTTTGAGGGTTTTAGAGTCTCTAAGACTCGAAAAAAGACTTTCTCACCAGGGGAGAATTGAACATTCCATATGTGTGGATCTGCATATTGCTTAGCTCAATCTTGGCCCATATCTAATGCTACGCTTAGCATGTTTTACCATCTGGTTTAGGTCTTCTAAAAAGTTTTTTGTTGTTTCAATTTTTTCCAGTTTTTTGTTGTTTCAACTTTTTTCCTGTTTAAACTCTACTGTTGTGGGTGAGCGTGGCACCAGCATGAATGGGCTGTATCACGTAGCTAAATGTTTGGTACTGTTATAAGCAAACTCTAATATCGAGAGACTTTCTTTCCAATTAGTTTGCTTTTTGTTGACATATGCATGTCCTCTAGCACCTGATTTACTCTTTCTGTTTGACCGCCTGATGGTCTGTAGTACTCATGTTTAGTTTAGTATGGAGGTGATGGAATACTGCCCTCCAAAATTTTCCACTAAACTTATTTTGGTCGGAATAAAGTGGGCCATTTTGGTCAAACAGTCAATTGTAACCATATAGCATCATGACCCTTCTAGGTCTTAGGTAGGCCTACTATAAAATCCATGGAAATGCTTTTCCATTTACCAGTTGGTATTTCTAGGGGCTATAACAACCCTCCTGCCTTTAGATGCTCTACTTTATTAATCTGACACTTATGGCAACTAATTACATACTGTTGGATGTCCTTTTTTATACTGGGCCAGAAAAATTGCCTACGAAGAAGTTCATAGGTCTTCTGAAATTCTGAGTGTCCCGCACTAAACTTTTGTCATGAAATTCATAAAATATTTGGCGTCTAAAATCCTTTAAGTCTTGAACACATATTCTATTTCTGTAAAGTAGATACTCATCTTGAATGAAATATTGTTTCCATTTAAATCCTCGAGAACTAGATCCCTCAACCTCACGGGTATGCCTGAGATCTACAGACTCATAATCCTCAACGCAAGCTGGCATATGCTTGGATTCTTCATCCTCAATGGAAATTGTCGTATACTTGGATGAATCTTTCCCAGGCCTAGGAACTGGTTCAGAAGTCTGTACATCTTTGTTCTAGACTGTCTTCCAGATTATGGAGAAATACGGATCACTCATGCATTCCCCCTCAAGGACTCAAGTAACTCGTTACGGAACACCTTTCTGAGATGAGACAAATGCTCTATCTTAGTATTACTGTAGACTAAGATATCATCTAGAAAAACTACGACAAATTTTTCTAAATATGGCTGAAGAACATTGTTCATCAGGGTCATAAAAGTCGTCGGAGCATTGGTGAGTCCAAAGGGCATCACCTTAAACTCATAATGACCGTGACGAGTTCTAAAAGCTGTTTTCGGGACATCTTCCAACGAAGATCTATTTTACTCAAATATCTGGCCCCGTCGAGCTGATCAAACAACTCATCTACACGAGGCATAGGGTACTTATTCTTTAATGTGACTTTATTTAATGCTCTGTAGTCTACGCATAAACGCATACACCCTTTTTGTTTTTAACTAAAAGGACAAGTGTTGCCCAAGGGGAACTGCAACCCAACCATTACTCTTACTGACTGATTGTCAATTTTCCCGTGCATGCGTACTGGTTGTGAGGCCCAAAATTGGAGGGTCTTCCTAGCATAGCAGTGGTCAACTGACAATGGTGCTCATGGTCTTCATGGAACACCTCTATTTCGGTAGCTGCTGAATCAATGGGAAAATTCACGGTTTGGACTAGGTGTACTTGCTTGTTATCTTTCCTTTAGGGCATTGTCTGATTGTATGGCTCTTACCTATACAAACAAAACACAACTGTTATTGTTTTGCTTTTCATAATCTTCAATTTTTAATGGTTGAATGATTGCAGGACATTTTTGAGGACCTTCATTATATTTATCAAATTTCTTTCTTTTAAAAAGTTTTTTTCTTAAACGAGGAGGTGGAGTGAGAAGGCTGCTCAGTAGTTGTTAGAATCAAAGAAGTTCTCTAATTGGAGTAGACTAATCTTATTAGTACTCATACAAAACATCAACCACAAGCTGAAGAAGAAGAGAGACTGCAAGAAGCTATGCTTCATAAGCTGGAAACTGAGATCACAATGGAGGTGGGCGCCCATCTACTCTTATAGAGGCTGTCCACAATAAAAGCAAAAGCTATCCTTCTACATTAGCAATTGAAATGCTAATTATAAAGTCTTAACAATAGAAATCTATGCTAACTTGGTTAAAATAGATTTCTATACTTTTCTAGCAAAATTGGTACTTAGGTACCTATACTGAAAATAGATAGCACTATACTAAAAATAAAAATAGGCCTTCTAGCACGCAGGCTGGCCTCTACAATGAATTAATTAATCCATTAATTCCTAACACTCCCCCTTAATGGATAACTAATTATCAATCACAACCAAGTCCCTCGGTTACTAATCTAGCTCAATATAACCATTAAGCTTAAACTTGGTTCTATAAAATAGAGGATCCTCTGAATCCAACACTGAAGCCATAAATGCATAATGTGTTTTTTCATCTTCGTGATAGTGTCCACTTGACCGTGTCAATCTCTTAGCTCCTTGTTGACTCGATTCTCCCTCATCCAACATTTGACTATCTTTTATAGTCTCAAAATACCATCTTGGTAACTTCTTTGTAGGTGACGTAGAAGGAGAATATGTATCAAATTCTCTTGACCTTTCCTTCCGTTTACCAAGATCCACCTGTGTACACTTGGTATAACTTGTGTAGAAGCTGTATCACATGGACCTGTATCTTCCTGAACATCATCTATAATAGGAGTTTTTGTTGTAGGAGAAAATACATCCTCCTCATGATCTTCTAGGTTAGAAGACTCACTTTCCTCAAACACAACATTCATGCTCATAATCACCTTCTTACTGGTAAAATTATAAAGGCGATATGCCTTCTCTTCCTCATCATAATCCAAGAATAAACACTTGATTGCCTTTGAATCAAGTTTTTGACGATTATCTTTAGGAATATGAGCATATGCTATGCAACCAAAAACTCGTAGATGATCCACTTTAGGTTTTATACATGTGAAAGCTTCTTCTGGAGTTCAATTTAGAACAGCTTTTGTAGGACTTCTGTTAAGCAAGTAAACTGCTGTACTAACTGCTTCGCCCCACAAATGATTCTTGAGGTTCTTACCTCGTAGCATGCTTCAAGCACTCTCCACAATAGACCTGTTCTTTCTCTCGGCTACTCCATTATGTTGTGGTGTATCAGTTGAAGCAAATTGTCTCTTGATTCCATGTTCTTTGCAGAATTCCTGAAACTTTGAAGATATGAATTCACCTCCCTTATCTGAACGTAGAATCTTGATTCGCTTTCCTGTCTGCTTCTCAACAAGTGATTTGATCTGAATAAAGAACTTAAAAGCTTGACTCTTATACTTAAGCAAGTATATCCATACCTTCCTGGAAAAATCATCCACAAATATCATGAAGTAGGATGCTCCCCCTATAGACTCAATCTGCATGGGACCGCATAAGTCTGTATGAACAAGCTCCAAGATCTCCTTCGCTCTATATGCTCCATCCTTGGGAAACTGCATACGATGATGCTTGCCATAACACATCCTTCACAAATTTTTCCTGAAGATACAATATTACGTAATCCTATTACCATATTATTGTCTTTTAGAACCTGTAAGCTTTTACAGTTCAGATGTCCAAACCTTTCATGCCATATCCTGCTCTCCATACTATCAGAAGTTGCACAAACTTGATGATCCAATGTAGTTGCATCAAGTTTGTAAAGTCAACCTTCCAACAATCCTTTGACCACAACTTTGTAACCTTTGTTTTTGTCTTTGATGAGACACTTCTAATCATCAAACTCAGCTTTCATATTCTGTTTAGCTATAGCAGAAACTAAAAGTAAATTCTTTTTTAAGCCTGGAACATAGAGAACATTCTTAATTTCTCCTATATTCCCTGAAGGTAAATGTATTCTCACTGTACCTCTACCTTTGATATCGTAAGAAGAATGGTCTCCAAGTTTGACATGTGAATTTACACCAGTGTCATCAAACTGTGTGAACCACTCACGATGTGATGTCATATGTTGTGTTGCTCTAGAATCAATATACCAACAATCTTTAGAGTATTCTGATTTTGAAGCTGAGAATAACTCATAGCATCCCACAGCTTCACTTTCGCCTTCGTCTTCAATGAACTTGCCTGATTGCTTCTTCTTGTCTTGGACAACCTTCTTTTTCCTGCACTCAAACACAAAATGACCATACTTGCCACAAAAATTACAATTGCAATTTCTCTTTAAGTTAGATTTGGAATTGTCTCCTTTTTCCGTATTGTCCTTCTCTTTCTGCTTCTGATCCTTTTTGTCTCCTTTCTTCTTGCCCTTCTTACCTTGATTCTTGGAAAAGAGTCCCAATTCCTTGAAGTCTTCCCTAGACATCAGGTTTTGTCTTCGTAATTCCTCTTGAAATAGCAAACCATTGAGCTCATCAAATGTCGGCGATCTCTCCCTCAAACTTAGTATCATAACAAAGTTCTGATATTGTAATGGTAAGCTATTCAAAACAATTTGTACTAGAGTATTATCAAGTACAATTTCTCCTAACAACTGATCTCTTAGATCCTTCACCCTAATAATAAAATTCATAATGGATTCTTCTGATTCCATTTTCAAGGTATGAAGCTTATTGTTCAAGAACAACGCTCGAGACTGACTTACCGTTTCATATGTGTTCTTAAGGATATCCCTTGCATCCTTAGGCCCAACTCATTCTTGATCAGCGGAATTACCTTATCCTTCACAGATAAGTTGATGATATGATGCGCACGTTGCACCTGTTTCTCAAATGCCCTTCTATCTTGATCATTGAGACCGTGAGCCATCACCTCTTGTCCCATGACAATTTTCCAATAATCTTTGTCCTGAACGATATTCTGAAGTTTAAACTTCCACAAGCTGTAGTTAGATCCATCTAACTTGCTTGATTCTGGAAGAACAGATTCATTCAGACTCCCCATCTTCGTCATACAAAAATGACGGGCTTTTTACTAAGAATATACTTGCATGCAACAATATCTTCCTCAGATAATACCTGTCCAATTGTTGTCTTCCCTGGATATCACCTGTCCAGATATTGCATGCAACAATTTTTGAGACAGACAATACATGTTCAGATCTTGTCTATCTGGTTTCTGCTTGTCCCAGATACTGCCTTCCTCAGTTCTGCCTGCATGCAGAAATCTGATCACAACCTGTCCGGATACCACCTTCTCTAGCTGTTGCCACCCTCAGGAAGACCTGTCCTGGACATTGTTTCCTCAAAACTGTCTGTCCAGATATTACCTACTCAGGTACTGCCTTCTCCAGCTGCTCATGCCCTCAGGAACACCTGTCCTGATCACTGTTGCCTCAGATACTGCCTCTCTGGTTGCTGCTGCCACCTTCAGATGAATCTGCACCGCATAAAACCTATACAAGAAAACACATGTTCTGTTGTCCTGGATGTTGCCTCCCTCAGATCTGCTTGTCTGATACTGTTGCCTGTCCAGAAGCTACCAGTGCCAGATGTGACCTCCACAGAAAAACCTGCACAGGATGACGCCTCCACCAAATACAACCTTCACCAAATAGCACCTCCACTGGATGCGATCTCCACCGATAAAACCTGCAACGCTGATCTTCTCCTTCCGTAGATCCCGATCTTAACGAGATGGCTCTGATACCATGTTAGAATCGAAGAGATTTTCTAATCGGAGTAGACTAATCTTATTAGTACTCACACAAAACATCAACCACAAGCTGAAAAAGAAGAGAGACTGCAAGAAGCTATGCTTCATAAGCTGGAAACTGAGATCACAATGGAGGTGGGCGCCCATCTACTCTTCTAGAGGCTGTCCACACTAAAAACAAAAGCTATCCTTCTACAATAGCAATTGAAATGCTAATTATGAAGTCTTAACAATAGAAATCTATGCTAACTTGGTTAAAATAGATTTCTATAATATTCTAGCAAAATTTGTACTAACTTAGGTACCTATACTAAAAATAGATAGCACTATACTAAATAAAAAAATAGGCCTTCTAGCACGCAAGCTGGCTTCTACAATGAACTAATTAATCCATTAATTCCTAACAGCAGTAGACTGTTTGGCTTTTCGTCTGCCCACTGAATCGTCATAGATTTGGGCAAAATTAATAGCATGTTCAAGAATAGTTGGTGAGTTACGTTGAACTTCCACTTTATACTAATCTCGGAGCCCACAGACAAAGCCCCGAACTTTTTGATAGTCGTCAACGTTTTTAAGTTTAAGGATAGATTCCCTATACTATAATATATACAGAGTTAGAGATTTTTTCATGACTAACTTTTCCCAAGCTTCCCAAGCCCTATCAAGTTCATTGGCCGACAAGGATTCTTGTAGGAAGGCTTCCTCGAAAGCCTTCCATGACTGGGGGGTCTGCCCAGTCTCTAGGAGGTTCAACCTCCACTTCTAGGCCATGGGACCTAGGGGCAAGCTAGCTTATAAGGCTTATAAATGGTTTGGAGTCTGTTTCAATGCATGTATTTTTTTCCATTTGCTAAAAAAAGTTTGAAGAATATCGTTATTTTTGTCTTTTTCTTCTCCGGTAAAGGTTGGTGGTTTCAAACCTTTAAATAAACTGGGGTTTATTCTGGTATCTCCCGAAGGAGTAGGAACTGTGGGAGGTACAGGTAACGGAGATATACTGGGTACTAAAGTTGAGTATGGAACTGCGACCAAAGCTGAAACTAGAGTAAGAGAAGAAAGAGGTACAAGCCAAAACCATATCAACAATCAAGTGGGTAAGGAAAACAAGATGCCCTTCCATCTTGAATAATAGAACAAGCTACCTTTCATAGTTGCTTTCAAATGCATTTGAATGCTGAATCAACTCGTTTCAAATGCCCACATTTCAAATGCGTTTCAAATGTGGGCTTTTCAAACTTTTTTTTGTGCCCTAGCACCCAAAGGGCCAAATGACTTTGTTTAGAAATTGCTAGGGCCCATTTACGTTAAAAAACAACCTACGTATAGCTTTAGCCAGCCTTTTCTCTCTTAACTAACTTGTGGAGAAGAATGCACCCTCCTCTCCTTCACATGTTTGATCAAAGCTCCTTCCCTCCATCTTTTGCCAAGATCTCATAGGTGAGGGTCTTTTACTGTGCTCGAGTGATTGGAAGCATTAGATAAGAATTTCAAAGCTTGGTTTAGGTGCTACAAGCAATGTGTACAAAAAAACAAATTTTGGAGGCCACTTCCAACAATTGATAAGCTTTTATCTATTCAACATGCTTTTTCAACCATTTTTATGTTGTATTTAAGGTTGCAACACGTAAATAAACAATAAGATTGTTTAAAACCTAGAAGAAATAAAAAAAAATCAAGGTTTCGTTTCAAGCGTTTGGAACTTTCATTCAAACATTTCAAACATTTTTCAAATGTGGACATTTGAAAGCAACCTTGCCTTCCACTTGAGAGACATTGTTGAGGATTGATTTCCTTTACTAGTTTGCATTTACCTTCCATGATATATAGCTCTTAATTGAAATTTCTACCTCTAACCATAGTTGCCCATTCCAGAATGGGGACCCTGAATTTTGTTTAACTGTGTATTGTTTTTGTTTTCTTTTTTTATGAAAGTGCCAATTGAGTAGAGTCAACAAATAAAACAAAAGAGATTGTAGTAACTGAGCACATACAGTACAATTATTTGCAATGGCTGCATGAATCCCTCAATTGCAATGGTTGCACGAATGGCGCATACAGTACAGTTTCTTGGGATGGCTCATTTTCTTTGTTTGGTTTGTTAAGTTTTGGTTTTTTGCAAAAAAAAGTGATGGCTGCATGAATTGCATGAAAAACATTCAGTAAATGATCGAATTCCAACGTATGCAGTAATTGAGAAGATCATTGTGGAATTTAAATTGATGGATTCACTGCTCATTCATGGGATTCATGATTTGTGATTGAGCTTACAGGTTATGGGAGGCAGAAAAAGAAAAAAGGAAGTCCTTTTTTAGTTTTTTATTTGAATATTTTTCAAGACATTTTGGGGCAGTATGTTCTGGAACGTTCTGTATGGAACATGAAGCATGTTTTAACCTCAAAACGGCTAAAGTTTTGAGGCACCTGATAGCTCTAGGTTTCAAATCCCTACCAGTGATGAGAAGTATATGAGACACAAAGAAACATTTTGAAAAGTCAGGTACAAACCACATGCTGGAATACTTATGTCAAAAGTAGGTTCTATGTATACCTCATACTAAAAAGAAATGCTCACTCTGATTTCCTTTGCTAATTAGCTTGTACATTCTCTAATATATAGCATTTAAGTGAAAATTTGACCTTCTAGCGTTTAGGACCCTTTCAGACGTACTACTAAATGGTTTGGTGGCACCCCTTTGAAAACTTGATTGGATAGCTCTAGATTTATAATACCTGCCAGCGATGCCAAGTAATTGAGAATGAAAATAAGATTTTAAAAAATCAGGTAAAAACCATATGCTGGACTATTTATCATAGGCTTTATGTAACCAAGCACTGTGAAATGAGCATTAAGATGACAACAGAAGAGATATCCATCCCATATAGATGCTCCAAATAATGTCCTTGGTGGCTTGCATCATTGTTTCAAAATTATTTAACTGTGTTTGCTGCCTTGTGACATGCTTGTTACTCTCTGATATGCGTTCACTGATAGTTTTTGCTTAGGCTCTAAAATGTCCCATATCGTCGAAGTACATGAGATTTGGAATGTCATTGCATATCATAAGCTCTTTCTGGTGGTAATTACTAAAATTGTAACTGAAAAGTCAGCTTAGAATTAAAATCTTCTTTGAATAGGAAAACTGTAATGAGCTACCCTTAAAGAATGCTTTCCCTAATACATGACTTTTCAACACAATAGAGAGGTCTTGAGGTCTCCAAGTTAAATCTTGAACTCCTAAAAGATCTCAATCATAAATATCTCTCTATTGGCAATAAATGGTTCCCAATTCTTGATGTAGTTCATAATGGCATCTTCTTTTGACATTGATTGCTGTCCTAGACAAGGTACTTACTACTTCAGCATAACTGAAAAACTTTAAATATATGGCAAATTGTAGGCAATGACAGAAATCAGTTCATAGGTCAGAGTCTTTCGTTTCCATATGTGTGGACACTCCCACTATAGGAACGGTACGGAACCGTTTCTATGAATGATTCTCAAAAAAAAATTATTATTATTATTCGATAAATAACTCTAGTGTAAGAAAATCTGTTTAGCAAAATGATTAATCATTGTTTTTGGGATTCCTAAAGAAGGTTTTTGCAAATATGAAAAGGGTGACCCTCAAGAATGAAGTGTGGCCCATGGGATTTGAATTACCCATTAGATGTGGCTTAAGAGGGCCCTTGAAAGGTTGAAGTGGGTTTATGAAGAATTCCCATTAAAAATCTTCAATCGGAAATTCAATTTGACCCGAAGTTCTAAAAGGGCACTTCTTCATTAAAAATCTTCTTTGTGAAGTTTTAGTTAAAAAATGCAAGGCAAATAAGCATTGGGGCTAATTGGGGCTAGAGGGCACATTTTTTGGCCATCCTTGGGCCAAATTGACCCCTGAAACTGGCTGCTCAGAGCCGACGGACAGAGCGACGTCACAGAGCAGGGAGAAACGCGTTTCGGGGAGTTTTCATCATCACTCTATCGAGCGAAGTGCAGGTGACCTAATGATGGCCTACATTCGCCATTTGGGTACCTTAGGGCCAAATTTGGGGCGATTTTTGGCTGGTGAAACCTGCTACAGGGCGGTACAATGAGGCATTATCACTTTAGAATTATTATTGCCTACTTCTGATAGGGTAATAGGGTGTTTAGAAGTGGTAAATGCAGTATGGGGTGAATGGGTGCGGAATAGTGTAGAGAAAGCTAGTTTTGGCGACGAAAGTGCAGTTCATTATTGGCGACAATTTTGAGAGGGCAAGCAATCACAGGTGAGAGGTAGGCATGGTATGCCGGTTACAGGTGAAAAAAAAAACTCTCGTGATCAGGTTCAACTTTTGGGGTTAGAACCAACCAACGTCAAGTGGCGTTTTGGAGGAACGCTCTCACAGGTATGATCGACAGTGGCATTGTCGAGTCAGGTGATAGTTGCATTGACACACGCATCTGTAGCTTGGAAATTTCTCTTTCGGAGGGAAATATGGGCTAGCTTGGAGATACACACATATTGGCGGTCACAGGTGATGGAAGTGTGAGGTGGTGCCAGTTGGAAGCCATTGGGCAAGTCTCGGGATCCCATGAGTGGCGACTCAGGGATATGCTTGCGTTGGCATGGTGTCAGGTGGCACGTAGCCAGGGAGAGCGAGCACATACTAGGAGCCAAGTGGAGCAGGTGATGCTTTGGAGTTCGGCTTGTCTGGCAGGATGGTGACCAGGATCGGAGACATCAGGTGAGCATAGTATGTAGATGATGAGTCCATTGGGGTGGCACTTAGGGAGATGCTACAGTTGCTCAGGTATAATATGTCATTTGATGTATGGATGATGATCTTCAGCTGGTGCATCATGTGGTGGCATGGAGTGTACTTGGGGTGGTACATATCCTGAGGGCATGGAGTGCATTACAGGGTGATGTGGCTCCAGCATGCCCATGGTTGTGAGTCGACAGGGATGGAGATGGTTGCTCAGGGAGTGACAGCTGATACTTTAGTGAGTGATCAGGTGAGTTGCATGGTTATATGCACAGTAGTCTCCAGGTTGTTGTCACATGTTGTTGTTATCCATCATTATTTAGTAAGCAGGATGCAGCTTTTGGTTAGATCCAGTTGGAGTCTAGTTGCACTACAGGTGGACAGATTCGTGGGGAGCTATCAACGGATAATGGATACTTGGTGATCAAATGGTACAGGAGGGTACAGGGTTCTGGAGCTATCCTACCTGATATGTTGTGGATCGTGGGTAAGTTGTTCATCACGATAGTGGATCTAGTTTGCATTTGCTTTGGCTTGGACGCTATGATGGATGTTGTAGGGAGATAGGCTCCTTGGTGGGAGGCCTATATACTGGTCAAATCAGAGTTGGCAACATCAAGCATGGGAAGTTGAGTCTGCATGAGATGTAGGAGAGGCAAATCATCATCAGTATCTCTGGCAGATGGGCAAGCTACTCAGGTATAGTCTACGGTGAGGTTTGTGTACATTCATTCATTGAGTCCTTGGTAGACTCTTGTGCTTGGAGCATGGGGAATGGATGGGGATCAACTTTTAGGGCTTATTGGACAGGATGTCAGGGCAAAGCGGCTTGGAGCAGAGCTTTGTTTGGGAGTACATCAGGGATGAGGCTCGGAGCGCTCATTGGTTCGAGATGGTTGATCTTGGATGACGTATGAGGACATCTATGTGATATGCTTGGACGTGAGAGCATCTTGGTTACAGGTGCAGGCCAAGGTTGAGGACCTGATTTGGTGACGGTCGAATTTGGCCATATTGGGCCCGACCTTAGTTTGACAGGTTGTAGGCCGATTTTAGGACACCTGTCTTTTCATGCAGTTTGTGAGTACTTTATATGTATAGTGTTTCTTTGTAATCTATTAACTTTTGCTGTGCCATCTTTGAGAGCTTGTGAGGAGTGGCTATGGTGATTGTGTGATGTGATCTACATACTGTACTAGATTCTATCGGAATTTTAACTAAGACCAGCCTTATTTTTATTAGATCTTTAATGAAAAACAAAAAGTCTGTAAGAACTGCATCCAACAGAATTGTCAATAGCTACGAGTCATTCGAAAAAGCGGACATTGTAAAGACTAATTGTTAGCATAAAGATCAAGTATAGCATGTCAAAGATAATGACACCGTTTTTTAAGAGCATACAAAATGGCAAGCAACTCTTTTCATGTGTAGAATAACGTGTCTCATAAGATGTTACGAGCTCGTAACCAGTGCCGAACCCTAGGGAACACAGATAGGTCAGATACCACAGTCAGGGTCGTGTCCAGCGTACATGACCAACAGGGCAAGACAGTGTGAGTAGTGTGCCCCAGCACGGTCCATAGCCATGGCGGGCCTAACACAGCCTAGGGACCCTGTCAGCAGGATAGGGCCCCCAGTTGGGTCCCGACGTGCAGTCGGCCACGTCAGTGCCACGTGGCCGACACTTGGCAGTTGCATGCTACCAGTCCTCACACTGGGCTAGGAGGGGCTTACTCTATATCAGGGAGTAGGCAAGGTTGGGTGGATCAGTTAGTGTTTGCCCTATTGTGGTGTTAGGATCTATTACACTGGTATCAGAGCCATCTCCACCCTAGGGAGTTCAGGAGCGGCAGTAGAAAAAGCTATCAGAAGATAAGAAAGATCTCTGAGTTTCTCAGAAAAGATTAGAGGAGGAGAATCGTTGTAGGAGCAGCCTTCAAACTTCTGATTTTCACTGAGAAATCACAATAGAAAGGAGTCAGATTCTTTGTAGAGGTAACTCGCTGGATAGACAGCTGTTTTTTCCAGATTTCAGAAGGTTCTCTACGGATTTCCCAGCGGAAATAGAGTAGGATTTAGTCAGTAGATCCATCGCTGTACATACAGGGATCTATTTCTGAGTTCAAAAAGGGATTTCAGTAAATCTGAGTGGAGTTTAGTCTGAAAATTCCCAACAGGGCCAGCGCTGGACAGGGAGGTGAAAAATTGGTTTTTCATCACTGTTTTTGAGGATTTTTCAGTAGTTTGAACTTCAAAGTAGATTGCTACAGACCAGCGACCTACTACCTGAAGTCAGATTAGAAATTCAAACGAGTTTTGGGCCTTATATTTCAGATAATTGGGCCAGATAGGTTGCTGTCCAGCCAGCGAGGGCAGGGATACAAAAAATTCCGGATTTCTTGTTGAAAATTACGGTTTTCACTCGGTTTGTTGGAGCCCCACACTTGAAATCAGATCAGTCAGCTACTCAATTCAAGAGCCGGGAAATTCGGTACCGTTTTGAAGCTTCAAACTGAGATTTTCCGGGACAGCAGGTCTGAAATCTTGGGTAAAAGAGCTGAGAGGGTTCCTCTTCATCTTTTCTTTGGAAGTATAGTCCTTAGAAACAGCTAAGTCATCTTTCCTTTCCCTTGTACAGTTGTAAATTAGTCTTTTAGACTTTTTTTCATTCAGAAGTTAAGGTAGCTCTCTTTCAGTTCCGAAGATGACCACTCCTCAGGGACCTAATCAACCCCCGGAGAGAGGCTTCGACGAACTTGAAACAGAAGCCTTGGCTTACAGTAAAGGGAAGGAACCCATGGAATTGGAAGAACAAGAACAATTCGCCGAAGAACTCGACGAACTGGTTACCAAGGAGCAGTTTCTCCAGTTGGTAACAGAAGTGGATGAACTGAAGTTGGCATTAGCCAATTTCAAGTCCAGTGTGGACGACTCGTTCGCTGAACTCAAAAGCTTGATTTTGAGTTCTGCGAAAGGAAGCCTTCCCTCCACTTCTCAGTTATCCCCTTCTCCACTTCCATCAGTTTCGGGTGAGACTTTACAGTCTCACCCCAGTGTTTTTAAAGATTTAAAGCCTCCTACTTTTAATGGGGAAGAGAAGGATAGAAATGCAGACATTCTACAAACCTTCCTCAGCAAATGGAAGAACATTCATGCTCTTAAACAGACCACTGACCATTTGCAAGCTATTGAGGCCAGTCTTTCCTTAGGGCCTATGGCCTATAAGTGGTGGTTAAATCTCCAGGAGACTGGGCAGACTCCCCGGTCATGGAAAGCTTTTGAAGAAGCTTTCCTAAGAGAATTTCTACCAAAAAAAGAACTTGATAGAGCCTGGGAAGCCTGGGAAAGAACAGTAATGGACAAGTCCCTCATCCAATATATCTTGCAATATCGAGAGGCAATTTTAAAGATTAAAAATATGGATGATTATCAGAAAATCAGGGGATTTGTCCGTGGCCTCAAAGATGAATATAAAGTAGAGGTCCAGAGAAACTCGCCTACTACCCTTGAGCAAGCTCTCAGATATGCTCAAATCTATGATGATTCAGTGGGTAGGAAGAGGGCGAGACAGCAGCCTCCTCAGAAAGACTTTCAATTTAAAAAGAAATTTTTAAAAAGAAAGAATCAAGATAAATTTAAAAGTGAAGCTCCTCAGAAACGCCCTTCACTCATACAGCCCTTAAAACCAGATGATTTTGAGAAAGCCAAACAAGAACTTTTGTGCTTTGTGTGTATGGGAAAGGGACACACAGTCAGACAGTGTCCCAAGGGGCCTTTCACTAAAAAAGATAAGAAAGATAAAAAACAAGTTCATCTTGTTCAGACTGTATGTTTTCCCAGTGACTCGGCAGCTTCCGAGATCAAAGTGTATCATGAAGATCATGAACACTGTTGCCAGCCGACCTCTGCAATGCTAGCGAGACCCTTCACCTTTGGGCTGCATGACCTAGTACGTATGCATGAGAAAGTTGGTAACCAGTCAGTAAGAGTTATGGTTGATGATGGGGCAACCCATAATTTCATCAACTACACCCTGGTTAAAAAGCTTAAACTACCAGAAGTACCTAGTCAGCATAGGTACATAGTTTCATTAGCTAAGGGTGAAGATAAAAAAATATGGGAAACTATGGTAAGTAATTTGAATCTTGGTATTCAGGGGTACCAAGATGAAATAAACTTTCAGATAATGCACCTGGATCGCACAAACATTGTTCTCGGGAGAGATTGGCTCTATAGTTTAGGACCTTCCCTCCACAGAAACTATCAGGAGAACACCCTTAGCTTTCAGCATAAAGGCCGAGAGATCCAGTTGCATGGGGAGCATGATGTTCCCAACAGTCCTATGGTCTGCAGTTCAGAGCTTTGTCAGCTAATCGGAGACGAAGACCATCAGGTATTCTTATGTGACTTTCAATTTATTCTTGAAGTTTCTATTTCCAGTTCTATTCAGCAAAAAATCAGTAAATTAGAAACTTTATTGTCTAAATTTAAAGATGTTTTTCCTGAAGATCTGCCACATGGTTTACCACCTAGCAGAGAGGTAGATCATGTAATAAACCTAGTACCAGGTACAGCACCTGTTTCTAAACCTCCGTATCGGGTCAGCCGAACAGAGGATGAAGAAATAACTAGGCAGTTAACAGATTATCTTGGGAAAGGCCAAATTCAGACCGATAGTTCACCATGGGCCTCACCAGTCCTATTGGTGAAAAAGAAAGAGGGGTCTATGCGTCTTTGCGTAGATTACAGAGCCCTCAATAAAGTCACAATTAAGACAAGTCCGTATAAAATCGGAAGATGTCTCGAAAACAGTTTTTAGGACTCGTCACTGTCATTATGAGTTTAAGGTGATGCCATTTGGGCTCACAAATGCTCCAGCTACCTTTATGACCTTGATGAACAGTGTCCTCAGACCATACTTGGGTAAGTTTGTAGTCGTATTTTTAAATGACATCCTCGTCTACGGCAAAACAAGGAAGGAGCATCTAAAACACCTCAGAAAGGTGTTTCGACTGCTCAGAAAGCATAAGCTCTATGCTAAACAATCCAAGTGTGAATTCTTCGTTGAAGAAGTAGCATATTTGGGTCACATTATCTCTTCAGATGGGATTAAGATGGACCCAAATAAAGTTAAAGCCATACTCAGTTGGCTGAGACCTCAGAATATTTTGGAACTTCAGATCTTTCTTGGTTTGGCGGGATATTACAGACGATTTGTCAAGGAATATGCTCAGATAGCAGTTCCCATGACAAATCTTCTTAAGGGGAAGGGAAAGGAGTTCATTTGGGAGTCCGCACAGCAGGAGAGCTTTGATGCTCTCAAAAC
The DNA here is from genome assembly GCA_029204225.1 of Diphasiastrum complanatum. NCBI lineage: Eukaryota > Viridiplantae > Streptophyta > Lycopodiopsida > Lycopodiales > Lycopodiaceae > Diphasiastrum > Diphasiastrum complanatum. The sequence continues at coordinate 41,205,886 of CM055112.1, read as the reverse complement.
AGCCTTAGCTACAGCACCAGTTTTAAAGGTCGTCGACCCCAATCAGCCATTTGTGGTCGAAACAGATGCTAGCGACTTTGCAGTAGGTGCTGTGCTAACTTAGGGTGGACGACCAGTTGCGTTCGAGAGTAAAAAACTCGAGCCAGCTCAGACTAGGTTAAGTGCCTATGAAAAGGAACTCTTTTCTATAGTCCATGCCCTTAAGACTTGGAGGCATTATTTGTATGGTGCCAACTTTGAGGTCCTGACAGACCATGAGAGTCTCAGATACCTTTGCAATCAACCTGAGCTTAGAGGTCGGAAAGCTCGTTGGGCAGAGTTGATGCAAGAGTTTGACATGTCTATCAGATATAGACGTGGAAAATTCAATACAGTAGCAGATGCCCTTAGCAGAATGCCTATGATAAATGAGCTGAGTTTTACTCAGATTCGTAATGAGTTACTCGAGTCCTTGAGAGGGAAATGCCAGCATGATGCATTCTTCTCTACTATTTGGAACTCAGTCTAGAGCAGACAGTTACAAACTCCAGAACCAGTTCCCGGGGCTGGTGCCAGTTCATCCAAGAATACGGCAGCTTCCATTGAGAATGATGATGAGTCCGAGTATACGTCGTCAGGTGACGTTGAGGATTCTGAGCCTGTATTACCCAAGCAAACCTCAGTGGTTGAGGGTCAGTTGACTCAAGGATTCAAATGGAAACAGTATTCCATTCAGGATGAGTACTTGCTCTATAGAGATAGAGTATGTGTCCCCAATTCAGAGGATTATAGGCAGCAGGTCCTATATGAATGTCATGACAATCCTAGTGCGGGACACCCAGGCATACAGAAGACCTATGAGCTTCTTCGTAGGCAATTTTTCTGGCCCAGTATGAAAAAGGACGTCCACCAGTATGTAACCAGTTGCCAGAAATGTCAAGTAAACAAAGCAGAGCGTTTAAAGGCAGGAGGGTTGTTGCGTCCCTTAGAAATACCAGCTGGTAAATGGGAGAGTATCTCCATGGATTTTATAGTAGGCCTGCCTAAAACCCAAAGGGGTAATGATGCTATATGGGTCACAGTTGACCGTCTGACCAAAATGGCTCATTTTATTCCGACCAAAACAACCGTTAGAGCTCCAGAGTTAGCGAGGTTGTTTGTAGACGAGCTATTTAAATTGTACGGTCTACCTTCCGGCATAGTCAGCGACCGGGACAGTAAGTTTACTGGAAATTTTTGGAGAGCAGTATTCCACAATCTCCATACTAAACTTAATATGAGTACCACCAACCATCCACAGACGGACGATCAAACAGAGAGGGTAAATCAAGTGCTGGAGGATATGCTTCGTGCATAGGTCAGCAAGAAGTAGACTAATTGTGAGGAGTATCTCTCGATATTAGAGTTTGCTTACAACAGTACCAAACATTCAGCTACGGGATACAGCCCATTTATGCTGATGTACGGTTTTCAGCCACGCTCACCCACAGCTGTAGGGTTTAAACAAGAAAAAGTTGAAGCAGCCAGAAACTTTTTAGAGGACCTAAACCAGATGATAGAACATGCTAAGCGTAGCATTAGGCAGTCCCAGGATCGAGCCAGGCATTATGCAGATCCACACAGACGAGATGTGCAGTTCTCCACTGGTGAGAAAGTCTACTTGAGAGTCTCAGTTGACTCTAAAACCCTCAAATCAGGAGTGTGTGCTAAGTTGTCTCCAAGGTATTGTGGTCCCTTTACCATCAGTAGGAGACTAGGCGAGGTCACCTATGAACTAGAACTCCCACACAGCAGTAAGGTTTTTCCAATCTTTCGTGTAAGTCAGTTACGAAAAGCCTTAACCAGATCAGACAATCTGGTAGGGGACAGTGTTCTAGTTCTCCCATTGGATCCTCAACAACCTCCACATGAACCAGAGGAGATTCTTGATCGTAGAGAGACGCAAACTCGTCATACTCTATATCGAGAATATCTGGTTAAGTGGAATGATCAGCCTGTTGAGAATGCCACTTGGGAAAGAGGCAACGTCCTTCGCAAGATTTTTCCAGACTTTGTCTTAGAGGACCAAGACGGTTCTTAAGGGGGAGGGAGTGTTACGAGCTCGTAACCAGTGCCGAACCCTACACAGATAGGTCAGATACCATAGTCAGGGTCGTGTCCAGCGTACATGACCAACAGGGCAAGACAGTGTGAGTAGTGTGCCCCAGCACGGTCCATAGCCATGGCGGGCCTAACACAGCCTAGGGACCCTGTCAGCAGGATAGGGCCCCCAGTTGGGTCCCGACGTGCAGTCGGCCACGTCAGTGCCACGTGGCCGACACTTGGCAGTTGCATGCTACCAGTCCTCACACTAGGCTAGGAGGGGCTTACTCTATATCAGGGAGTAGGCAAGGTTGGGTGGATCAGTTAGACCACAAATGCCGAGATTGATAAGCAATAACATCAACCGGCCCACGAAGAATAGCACCGCGACCGACCTAGCATTAGTCTCAACAGAGAACTTACGATTGAAATAAGAACAGAAGCTGTGACTAACAAATGTTTGACTTGATCAAATGACTCTTGGGTAGCAAGGCCATTAGAAACACCAAAGGGTAAAACTAGAAACTCATATAAACCAAAAGAGGTAAGGAAAGCAGTCTTATGTTCATCATTCATCCCTGGGATGAATTCAAATATGGTGATAACCAGAACGAAAATCAATTTTAGGAAAGACAGAGGCTGTACCCAACTGGTCAAGAAGATCAACCATGTGAGTTAGGAGATATTTATTACCAATGGTAAGGTGATTAAGAGCACGATATTAATACAAGAAGTATAAAATCACCTTTTTTATCAACCAAAAAAAAGGAGCACCAAGAGGACTATAACAAGGATTAATGAGGCCTTGATGTAGTAACTCAGTAATCTGGGTGCAGATCTGAGCTTGTTCATGTATAGTCATGCAATAAAGAGCACGTGCAGTAGGAGCAAAACCGGGAAGTAAATTAATATGATGATTGATATTTCAAAGTGGAGGCAAGGATAAAGGCTCAGAAAAAACATGCCAATATTTGCCAATATTTTTGTAATAAAGCCTCGACTGGTAAGGGAATAGCAGAAGCTACTACAAGACTAGGAGGCACCACATGAGTATATAAAAAAACTGCCCCATGAACTGTGTGTAAGGAACGCATAATCTGTTTAGTGGGAATAAGGGAAAAATCAGCTATAGAGTTGATACTATCAAATGTATGAGTGCCATCATGAATAATAGAAAGATTCTGATTTAAAAGATTTAAAGTAAGATCAACTAAGCAAACAAACCAATCAACCCCTCTAAGATGATATAATGCTCAATGGGAATTATATGAAAATCAGCCTGTCCAAAAACTCACCTATACGATAAGGAAGAGCAGAAAACATAAGTGTGCTATGAAAAGTACGAGAATTAGCAACGTGCAAAGGAACATGAGCTGGAATAAGAGTGGCACGAATATGAGATACAACAATCTTGTGTACTGCCAGTGTCAACAAACGCAGAAAATTTATTACCGGTGATACAAAGATGTATTCGAAGATGACATGGATAGTGCTTGCCAAGTGGCAAGGTGAGTGAGACATTCGGCGGGATAAAAAAAATCTTTCATTAAGGTAAGTCTCAAACTTGGAATCCTGATAATGATCAACAAATGAGAAATGAACAACAACTAGTGGTGTGCAACGCTTGGAAAACTGGTCTAGACTTTTGCACGTGAAATAGAGCTTTTTGGTACAGACATTATGCATCTCTTCATTATACCAACGACGAAAAGCAATAGGACAAGGTGAAATGGAAGAATGAGGAGTATACTGGGTAACAAAAATTATAGAAAACAACAAAAAATAGGTGCTGGAAATAATAAAAAACAACCAAGGTGGACTCTGGAAATAGCGAAGTAAATGCTGAAAATAATAAAATAAAATATGTCAAAATATGGGCACTGACATTAGGTGGGTATGTTGCCTAGAAAAATCAACTAGGTCAAATTGTGGCAGCAAAGAGGATGATGCAATGGCTAGAACATAAGCCAAAAACCAGCAAACAATCGCTAATGAAGTGGGTGTCAAAATCACCTCCAAATAGGGTGCTAGGAAGAATGGTAAGTACTTCCCTGAAAAACTACCAAGTGAAGTCGAAAATAACCTAAAAAATAGTGCAAGGGAGCCTCAAAAAGACTGGTAAAAGCTAGCAAACAAATGCGGACCCCTAAATAGTTGCTGGACATGATCTATGAAAAAGTTCAAAAAATATGTTTTTTTGCCGCCAAGTTTAGAGGAAGAACTTTCTCTAAAGACTTGCTAGGAGAAAAGGAAATCTGCCGAGTGTGGGAAAAAAATAAAATAAAATAAAAACTAGCACTCCCACCAAGGAAGGAAAGTGCTCTTAGAACGTATCTATATAGTATAGATTTAGCATGTAAGATAGCGAATGTTCCAGCCGTCGGATCAAGTTAATGTAACTTAGCAGAACTTTGGAGGCAACAAGATTGATCGCTTTACTTCAAGTTTTGGTGGGCACTTTTGTTTACGCCAGTCCTTCGGAATCTATTGCTAAGATTAACTATGCGTAAAATTGGAGCCGTAAAAACACAATGGTTTCCTCAGTCCAAACCATAGGTAAACTTTTTTTGCAGCTATACTTTTTCTTCACCCTTTCAAAAGCGTTTGTTGAGGGCAATGCTATTTTAGCATATTCCAAAATGAACCTGTGAAAAAATCTTGTGAAGTCAAGGAATAATCTCACACAACAAACTGTTTGCGGTTGCTACTATTCTCGCACCTGATGAACCTTCTCTTAATCAATTTCAATGCCACAATCGGATAAGATATAGCTCGAAGTACTTGAGCTTCCTCTAAAAGACTTCACATTTCAACTCCTTACCATAGAGCTTTTCTTGCCTTAGAAGCTCTAAGATAATACAAAAATGCTCTTTGTGCTCCTCAAGGGTCCCAATATAAATTAATATGTTGTCCATATACACTAACACAAAATTCCCCAAATATGGATGAAGGACATCATTCATTATCTAGTGGAATGTGGAAGGTGCATTTGTGAGTCCAAACAATAATTCTAATAACTCATAATGGCCATACTTGGTTCAATAAGTAGTCTTAAAAATATTCTCATTCATGTTATTTGATGGTAGCCCCTAATCATTACCTTGAGCATATTAAAGCATGATCTACATGATGTTATGTACTAATCTATACTTAGCAAATTGGGCCGGTTCTAACATACCTCTGTACTATGAATTATGAAGGTTTGAGAGCCTGTTTCTAAGTTTCTATTCTTTTTGCCATTCCCAAAAATTCCCAAGTTCATCCGTAAAATAAGGGTTTTAGGTTCCTATTCCTATTCCTATTGAAATGTTCCTAGGGACTTCTTGCTGAACCTAAGTTCCTAGGACTTCCAATTTCGAAGTTCTTATTCCTATTCTTAAGTTTCTAGGGATTTTTATTCCCCAATTTCTGTTCCTACTGCTATTCTTGTTCCTATTCCTAAGTTTATGTTCTTGTTCTTGTCATATTCCTAACTTCCTGAGGCTTCTTGTTCCTATTCCTAAGCAACTTCTTGTGATTGTGACTGTTCCTAAGAGCATATTTGACTTAGGTTTCAACTTAGAACAGGAACCGTGGAACATGAATAAGAAAGATAGAGATCCACCACCTTCTGCTTGCAAACCCTAGCTCAAGGAAGAATGGAGGTTTCTTGGACTTTGCTCAGTCTTTTTCTGAGCTTGTTCTTGCAGTTCCCCACCTGGATAAGGTCGCCCTACCTCAAGCTCAGTAATCAAAGTTACAGCTCGTCGATTGACTACAAACAGTTCGCTTTTCTGAGAAAGCCTTCAATAGCTCATAGAATCTGAAAATTCCGCAGTTCTCTCAGATTTCCACCCAATCTGTGTAAATTGCTATGGCTGTCATCCACTGCTCCTTGCAGACCCTCTGCAAGCCCCGTTGCGCCAAACGGTTGTCCACACAGTGAATTATGAGGCCACCATCGATGATTTCCCCGAAACCACCGAAACTGCAAGTTTCTCCGTGAATTCTCCCCGGAATCCACCTACGACGATCATTCTGATCTTCCCTGAAGCTCCGATTGAAGGAACTTTGCTGATTAGTATAAGCTTTAAATGTGATGATGTAATTAGTGTATAGTTTATTTGGTTTACTGTATATGGTTGTGATCGGGACGTGACCCGTTAGGGTATATTGATCGGGCACTGATCCCGTAGCCGGCTACTTGGGTTAGCCGAGTAGCCACACATAGGCAAAATTAGTCTGTACAGAGTTATTTACAGTACTTGCTATACTTGGGGGCATGTCCCAAGTTTGTCAGTCGAATTTGGCCATATTGGGCCCAACCTTAGTTTGACAGGTGGTAGGCCGATTTTAGGACACCTGCCTTTTCATTCAGTATGTGAATACTCTATATGTACAATGTTTCTTTGTAATCTATTAACTTTTGTTGTGCCATCTTTGAGAGCTTGTGAGGAGTGGCTACGGTGATTGTGTGATGTGATCTGCATACTGCTCGGCTCTTTGGCAAAAGCGGAGGAAAGCTCGAGATTCTATCGGAATTTCGGCTTGGTATCAGAGCGTGAGGGTGATGCAGGTATGCACGATCTGGTGGAGCTATGGGATAGCGTCTTTCACCAGGAAAAATAGCACTCAAAGCGTCTCAGGAGAGAGGACTCCATACGGGGTATCGGCAGTCCGGATGGCAAGAGACTATCAGATCACAACCTGATTTCTAACTGTCTTGATGCCCTTTCACGCTTACCAACATTTATACACACCCTTACTAGTATTCATCCTAAATGGTTTGATCACCTTGCTAATGCCTATTATTCCACATGTCCAAATTCTCAGACTTCTTAGGCTAACTTCCTTTAAACTCCTGAAACTGACCAAATTTGAACTCCCTTGATCCAAACTTGTCCTGATTTCAACCTCCTACTTTGACCATTTTCGATCCTGGGCTGTAAACTGTGTAAATTTATTCTTACTCTTCATAGACTAGTTTCAATTATTCGAACAACACTCCTAGACTTTGACTACTCTTCAACAATTTTTTGTTGGTTCCTCAATAATGCTATCCTTCATCTTTATAATAACTCCACCACATTTTGATAGTCCTTCTTGAATCTGGACGTGAACTTGCTTCTGATACCACAGTTGGAAAATGAGTACAAAAAATACAGTGAATAGTCAAAAAATTTGACACAAGTTCGAATGTTCTGATTGCTCAATATGTGAGCCATGAAAGACTCTGATAACGAGCAATTGATTGTATTTACTTAGATGGATCATCAGTCACAACAAAATTTACGATTGAGTCGAAAAACTAGTGTCAGCAATAATCATGTTTCTATACTTTGACTCAATCAATAAGTGCACTATGAGAATTGAAACATTTGATTCATAATGAATATAGAAATAGCATCAACCATTCACACAAGATACAATCACATTTAATGAGTGCACATTATATTAAAATATTTATGAATGTACAAAAAGATTGTTGTAAGAAATCTACTTTAGCATTGTGCAAGCCTAGAAGAAGAAGGTGCTAGGTCTCTGTGTAAAAACATTTAGGCATCCTCTCTTGTGCTTCTTATGCTAATGAGTGCAACCCGATCTTGCAGGGGATTCATTTTTCTGGTGATCTCCTCCTGCAGCAATCTCCTTTTCACAAAGTTGATATCGAACTTGTAGTAATAAATCTATACCATGTAGATTCATGAAATGAAAATAAAACTTTTCTAGATATCTCTAGTTTGCGATGTAAACTAAGGATCATCTTATTCCCATAGTTGTGTAGAGTTTCCATAGGATTTTGGAATGATTTCAAATTTGTAGCTTTCCAAGTCAAACATTGTGGTTTCCTTGTTTGGTTTCTTTTTTAGAAGATGAGTTAAGGTGAAAAAAACATTAAAAGGTTGTAAAAAAATCAAAAGTTTGTAAATTGTGAACTAGACTATCAGATATCATTGTTGCATGGTGCTGATTTTACAACAATTCAAACTTTTATTACATCAGTAGATGCCCGTTCCGTTTCGGAACAAGTATGGAACAGGCGTTCCAAACACGTTCTGAAACGGAACGTGACATTTTTTGTTCATAACGTAGATGTGCTAGATTTTTTTTTCTTTCGCAAATTTTTAAAAAAATTAGTGATAAATGAAGCCAAACACCTTGTCCACAGTATGAAGATAGCTCCACAGAACCACAGCCGATTAGAAAAATCAGCGCTATGATGATTCAGAGCATAGATGCAGCGTGTTTCTAAAACGCGATTGAGAATCGCGATTTGAAACGCGGTTCAGAAACGCGTTTCGGGAATTTTTCAACAAATTTCAAAAACGTTCTTTTTTATTTTTTATTTTTGGTTTTTTTTTGGGCAATATGGGTATAAGATGAAAGCTTTGATTAAGAGCATTTTTATTGTGTAGTTTGCCGACTGTTTCGGGTGGAGGAGTACATATGATGGTGCTATCAAAGCATGCACCCTGGAGAAGGGCTTCAATGGCGATCTAGAATGGACTCTGGATGACTGATCTACACAATAACAGAATGCTGAGAGAGTGAACAGCCAAAGGACCTAGGGGATGCGAAACACCAAAAAGTGTGTTTTCACTCGGGGAGTTGGAAGGCCAAATCATGAAGAGGCCTTACCGTCGGGGAGCCCGGGACCCTGCTCCTAGGGGGCGTTGCCCCCCAAACCCCCCATCGTGAGGCTACCGCCCCCCGAACCCCCCTGAGCATTTATTAAAAACCAGAGCAAATAACAACCAAATAGCTATTGAAAATACGATTTGTTTGTGCCCCATCTACTGCACTTCTAAGAGGCAAAATGCTGGTTTGACCATTGATCCCCTAAAAAAATTTCAGCCATAAGCTATTTTTCCCAAAAAAAAAATTTTTTAATAATTCTGGGTTTCAGAATCGTGTTTGCCCAGAAACGCGTTTCTGTGCAACTATGATTCAGAGTCATCGCCAATGTGACATGTTCATAATCATGACAGAAGTTGATGGGTTGGCAGATTAATGAATTGCCAGTTCAAGATCTTTTTTCACATTCCCGGATCAGTGAGGCAAATGATTCCTAGAAATTGTGGGATCTCAGGAGTAGGATTTCACAGATTCACAAATTCACACGCAAGAAAGGTGGGATCTCAGGCAGATTTAGCAGGCACATTCTGAATTCTCAGATCACTTTCACGAGTTTTCTGCAGGAGTGCATAGCAGACTCGAAGCTATAAAAAAAATGTAGCTCATTCCGTACGTACGGAAATCGTTCCGTTCCGAACGTACCGAACCAAAAGGTTGGGAACGGGTATCTATGCATGTGATCAGTTAAAGACCTAAAATTAGCAATATAGAGCTTCTAGCTTGAGATCTATAAAAGGGAAGTTCGAAATCTGAATATATTCATATTTCAGCTCTGAATCATTAGCAGCGCTTCAAAATTAGTGCGATGGAAGATGGCAGACTAACCCTTGTGCATCCTTGCTTAAAAAGTGCATTTACAGTCTCGTAGCCAGGAGGGCCTCCGTGTCTCCATTTTCCAAATCATCATACATCTGCGATCTGCAAGGATCACTGGAAACAGTGCCTTCTTCAGCTGATTACACAGCATGATGATGATCAAGTGTCATCTCTGATCCTTCGAGTGTCGCCATTATAGCCAGCGCAATTTCACTGCTTCAGATGCCTTCCTTCGGTATATATATATGTGAAATTTCTGAATACTCTTACGCTAATGCGTTTCCACTGTAGAGTACCTTCATGCCCCATTTGACAATTTCTGACTCCACAAAGGCTTTTGCATCAAAGCAAACTCCACAAACACTTTTGCACTGTATAAAGTACGTTATCCGCCTTTCACTAAAATATGCACATGCAGCACAATCCTTGTGCGCATTTATTGCGTTAGCTTTTTGATCCTTGAACTTTTTTGAAAACTTTACTTATACAAAGGTATAAAAAATGGCCACACATTTTATGATGTTGATTTTTTTTAAAAACTTGTCGATTTTATTCTTATAGTTTGCCGATTTTCTCGAGCGCTGGGTTATATGCACTGTCTTTTGATGGTATGAGATGGTTGAGGATTTCCAAGTGTAAAAAGAGAGACTTTTGAAAATAAATTGGAAGAGTCTTCTAGGCTGGCATGGCAGGATGCTAGCTTTATAGAGTTTTTCTTTGACCTTTTCAAAGTCAAATAAATTTTTTGACCTTTTTAAAGTCAAATAAAACTAATTGTAAGGTTAACACATACCTTTGTGGGCCTTTAAAATGTTAATGCCTAGTGAGTTTTTCAAGTATGTAAAAAAGTACATTTTGACAAATTTGCAAACATCTTATTGGGGCCCTCTACACAAGCACACTAGTGTCTATTAAGGATCCCACAATTTTTATGTGTAGCACAAGGACTAAAATTTTGCATTTAGTGATTTTCTTGATTAACATACAAGTGACATAAAGAGTTAATACTTTGGGTAGAAGGTACACCACAATTTCTTAATCATAAAAAAAAAAGTATTACATAAGGGGTAACAAACCATGTGTTATCTTTTTATTAAATCATGAACAAAAAGAAACTCGCAAAACTTACAAAAGATTTATCTTAAATCATGCTAATCCCTCAAAGATGCATAATAAATCCTAGCAACCATAGATGGATCCACAAGCTTGGTAACCCCTCATATATGAACAATAATTACAAGGACATAATAAGATGGAGGGTGCAAATTTGCTTGTTACACTTGGTTTGGTCCCAAAAAATGCTCATTGAAAGTCTTTTTCCAAACTAAGTCTTAAGCCATTGTCTTGATCTCAATTGGGTGATGTGAAGTAAAGAAATAAAATAAAGAATAAAGGTTATTCTCGGACTTAAGATTTGAAGTACAAAATTAGGAAAGAAAAAACCTTATTCTCTTATTGCACATGGATCCTATAGAACAAGAAAAATCATCACAAAAATTAATCAATCGAAGTGACATTTTGAATCTAGCTCAAAGCAAAATTAGAAAAACATCATATGCAACATATTTCACTACAATATGGATTTTGTTTTAGGGGGTCCACAATTCCACTTTGGTCCTTAAAAACCAAATTAATGGAGGAGAAATGAACCAATCAATAAACCTCCGTACATGTTGTCAAAGGTTGAAAGGGACCATGAAATTGCAAGGCAAATTGAAGACCTTTTACAAAAAGAACAAAAAATTTCTCGACATTCAATCACCATTTGCAACTCCTATTTTATTAATAATAATAATAATGAGATTTATTCATTGATTGTAGACAATTGAATAAAGTCGTTGTTGAACAATTGCTTTGACAAATGATATTGAGCCCAAAATAATTCTAAAGGCTGATTTGGGATCAAATATACACCTTATATCAATGTTAGATCAATGTGTTGTACTATCAAAAAAAAATTAAAATTAAAATTAAAAAAAACTGCTTTCATAGATGTATTAGAGGCTACCAATTTTGAACCAAGAAGACCTCAAGATCTTGATTTTTTCAATCCAAGTCTTGATTAGATTGATCTACTATAAGACATGCATGGATCTAGCTCTGATACCAAGGGAAAACTTGCATTTTAGGACCACGAAAAGATCTACATGCATGTGAAGTTGCACACTAACAAAGCCATGAAGTCCAAACTCAGATTGTAGAGAGCAATCTAAGTAGCTTTGTATCTTGGCAAGAGCCCATGGACACAAAGAGAGATCAATCATCAAAATCAAGCACATATCACAAGTACACATGTGGATAAGTGTCATCATTAGCTCAACTCATAATGAGAATACAAAGGTTTTTACATAGAGGAAAAAACCAAGCTCTTGGAGTTCTACAAGCAGCAAAATTTTGACCTCCATTATTTCTATCTCCCAAAAGTATATGGACAAAGAGAAGTTCCTACACTAATTAGCACATGGTGACCCTTGAAATATGGTTGGGCCCCTCATTATAACCCTCTAAATGTGATTGGACCCCATAATACAATTAGATGACATCGGGAGATTGAGGTGCACAACTTTCACTTTTACATCTCTACAAAATAGGATGTGTTGGCTCTTGGTGAGACTTAAGGTACAAACCTAATTATCTATGTCTAATCTTTCACATAGCTTCTTGAAACAAGCTATTTTATGACATGAATGAGCTAATGCAACTAAGCCTACTATTCACACGTGCGAACATGCTCCACACATGTAATATTGACATACGTACATGAAAGTGACAATTCATCAAGCTATTATTTTCATATTCTTCACATTTTGACCACACCTTTTTTTTGTGGAACTTCGCTTTTCACAAATTTATCTTCTTCATCACACCACAATTTTAAACTTTTAGGAGAGATTGTGAGATTATTTCTATGATATACAATGAAGCTTCTTGGACAAGCCAACGTTATGCAATGTTATCATATGTGTTCTCTCTCTCTATCCCTAGTCATGTAGCTAATCTAGATCCATTCATTTGTTGTATAATTATTTGTAGAATCAGAAAGTCTACATAAATATGTGTGTTTAATCTCTGCAGAAATACATGTGAATCACCAACAGGCGTCTACAAAATGAACTATCAAGTCGAAGCCAACTATCAAAGGCAATTGTCGGAGGCAATTTTTGAAGCAATTGTTGAAGGTAACTATCACAAGAAGAGCAGATTGATCAAGAACTTGCATAAGAAGAAAAACTAGCGACTACGGTGGAAAGTGGCAGTGACAGCGGCGATGACGATGAGGAAGAAGGTGTTCGCAGAGGTGATGCCTTCTTTGATGAAAATTGAAGCTACACAATGTAAATATTTTTTCGTAAATAGAATAAATGTATAGTACATGAACCACATTTATAATCATTAGATATAGCATAAATAGCTAGGGAGCAATTTTGATCAATGCTCCCCTCAAAAAATATGAGCACAACAATCCACTCTCAAATTGAAAGGACGGTATGTATTCTCCAAAATTGAGAGAAAAAAAAATGGGCTCTCATGGGTGCAAATGGGCACCCGCGGGCCCCAAAAAAAAATTAATCCAAGATGAATGCCACGTTGCAACGTTTGATGACAAACCCATAGCCTCTAATTGCACAAGAGGAAGAGGAAGAAAGACGTGACACCTCTCCAATTGATGAAATAAGATGGAGAATAGATAAACTTTTTTGGATTGGAAAAGACTAAGGCTGTAGATGATAACCACAAAGAGAAGGATATACATTGGGATGCTTACTCACCTCATAGTGGTTCATCTGAATGTAAGTTGCCAAAATGATACACAAAACCTATGGATGACATAAAGGATGAGATAGTTGAATCTAGCAAGGAGGGAGAGCTACATCAATCCACACAACAAAGGAGAGAGCCTCTCTTGCTATGAAGCAGCCAAGGATGATGAGATTTGGCAAAGGGTAATGCAAAAAGAGATAGACTACATCAACCATCATGATATGTGGGAGGTAGTTACATGTTTGAGGGTAAGAAGTCCATTGAGAACAAATGGAAGACCCAATACAATGTATATAGACCCTAGTTAAACACAAGGTAAAACTTGTCTTGAACGAGTAAACCCAAAATAAGGATATAGACTATGAGTGGAATACTCTTCGGACGATCCTTGCATTGGCAGCTATGTTTGGATGGAAGTCAAATGGACATGAAATGTGCATCATTAAATGAAAAATTTGAAGAAGTTTTTATGCAACAACCAAGTAGAATTATTGCTCAAGGCAAATAGGACAAGGAATGTGAGTTGAAGAAGGCTTTATATGGATTGAAACAAACACCTTGTGCTTGGTATAGTCACTTTGATAATTACCTCTCCGTCCATGGGCTTGGTATGCACCTCTTTATACTTCAAAAATTATCATTTCTCTCATGATCTAACTGTCACTCTATTTGTACTATATGTGGATAATCTTGACTACAAGCAATGATGTGGAGCTTATTTTAGCAATAAAGAAAGACTTGTCTACTAGTTTTGACATGACAGATTTAGTCTTATGCATTATTGCGTTGAAGTAGATATTTGGCCAAAAAAAGACATTATTGCACTCACACAAATGAAATATGTTAATATCCTTAAGAAATTCAAGATGAGTGATAACAAACCAATCTCCACATTAATTGAAGTTGGACACAAGCTATCTAGTGAGGATGAGAGTGATATAATTCATGCAATCCTATTTTGTCAACTAGTTGGATGTTTGATTTATCTCACCACCACATGACCTAATATTAGTTACGTTGTTAGCCTAGTGAGTCAATTTATGATAGCACCAAGGGAAATGCATTGGAAAGCTATGAAGAGGATCCTTCGCTATGTTAAGTGCACAACAACTTATGGTTTGACATATGAGAGACAACATAATACTACAAGGTTTTTGTTGATGCATATTAGGTTGAAATTATAGATGACAAGAAGCCTACTACATGTTACCTTTATCATATTGGTCGTGGTGCCTTCTCATGGTCAAGACCTGTAAAATTTCATAATTAAAATTGTCGGGTGTCTACATATTTTAGTCTAGGCAGGAAAGATCTCAGAGGGTAAAATGAAGTGAGTAGGAGTGAGATTACCTCCAATACTTTGACTATCACTTGTAATTGTAATGGGCTTTATCTATGAAATTCCAATGTCTTCTAGCATTTTTCTTAGCCATATTGCCTCTTGTATTTTTAAGCATAAAGCTTTGTATTCTGCTTCTATAGTGGACAAAGAAGTTTTTTGAAATCTCTGTCTCCCCTTTCTGAGAGAACCTATAAGGTTGTCTAGAGACAGGTTGACTTCCTGAAATTAACTCAATCTTGTGGTATACTGACCTAGACGGTGGTAAACCATGAGATAATTCAGATGGAAAAACATCCCATTTATGATCTGTTCTTTCACTGCTTGCTCATGATCTAAATTTACTGAGTTAAGAATTGCTGAGAATTCACAACCATTTAGATTCATTTCAGGAACATCCACAACTGGAATAGCACATATTGAAAAAACTTCATACTCAGAATAATCCAATGTTTCCATTTCATTAACTATAGAAATCTGATCCAACGGACGTACAAAATTACTGCCAAATAATGTAACTACCTTATCACCCTCCTTGAAAGTGAGAACATGCTTCTCAAAATCCATTAACAGAGAAGGCAATTTACTAAATAACCACTCATAACCTAAGATTAAATCGGTACGGGCTAAGTCTAAAACATGAAAATCTGTGTGTCCTTGCATCAAAACTGGGAGCTTCGGGACTTTTACGTTCCAAGTCTCCAACTCTGCTCCCGAAGCTAGATAAACTTTATATCTATGATTGTTGGCTTCAGTTTCCAAGCTGAGTTTCTGTACAAGACGAGAATTAATAAAATTATGAGTTGAACCACTGTCCAATAAAATACTCACTTCTTGATCTTTAACTGTGCCAATTAAACGGAAAAGTTCATTAGGCAAGAAAGAAGTAGTACTTTCTTTAGCAGCCTTTGTCACATCTTTTCATTGGCGTACCTATTGTGATGACTTATGTCCTCTCCTTCAGTTCGTCCACTTGATTAGCGTCTTGCCTAGCTTAATTTTTTGCATGTGGCTATTGTTTTGTTATTCCCATTCCATTTTGTAGTTTGTGTTTTCCATCGCATTTTTCATTTTGTCTTTCGTTATTTGTTATAAGTTTCCGTTCCATTTGCGTTTTAATTCCATAATTCATTTTCATTGTCGATTTCGTTTTTCACTTTTTCTTCGTTTTCTATGCTCCATTATAATATAAAATAAAAAACCACCCAAATTATTTGGATCATTGGGTTACGTATTCTTTTCTGTTACTTTTAATTTTATTTTTATTTTCAAGTTGATCACATGCATCCAAAGAGTGATGAGTCTTCCGGTTTCACGTTATCCACACACAACTTTTCTCTCTTCTCCGCAGCTTCATCACCAGGGTCATTAGCTATCATTGGTACTCCCAGGCTTCTCGTCTTGTACGCATATATGACATTGACATCTTTGATCTATCAATGGGTTCTCATAAATATATCAAGAGGGTTATTTGTTGTGCATATTCTCGAGTGACTTGGCAGGGGCGCTTGGGGGACAAACTGGACTTCTATTGCTCCAGTTTCCTAGAGCCAAACAGTGTTGGGGTCCCAGTTTTGCGGACTTTCACATTGCCTCCGTTTTACATTAGGTCAGTTCCATGGTTCCTCACATCAGTTATATGTGGGGCGCTCCAGGGCATCCCTCATTTGATCAGACTTTGTCAGATGTGCACATTAGGGGAGGTGGAGTCAGAGGAGCATTTTCTATTCAGATGGCCTATCTATTATGAGATTCGAGGACACTATCATTGTCTCTTCTGAGATTCTCCAATCACACATCGCTCACTCATTTCATATGTTGACCCTCGATGTGTGGCACTGATGTTGCGTGAGATGTTCCTACTCCGTAGAGATATTTGTCAGAGAGATGAGTATGGATACCATGACTCCCAGTAGACCTTAGAGGTATTACGAACTCCAGGATGCTGTTGGTGAAGCTAAGAAGTTTTTGGAAGAGACTCTTCAGCACAATAACAATGGTATGGATATTGAGTGGCGGCCTAAGAAGGACCCAGATACTTTTGTCATATGCTTCATATCTATATCGCATTGTCGTGAAGTGCTAGCTAAGAGATCAATACTGCAAGATACCAAGATATACTTGGACGAAGACTTTACTTTTTTCAGGTTCAAGATCAGAAAAAGGCAAGACAAGAAGCTTTAACAAATGATTGTCGCTCAACAAACCGAATTTGGTTCTCTTCATGCTGCGCTTAGTGCTTTGTAGAGGGACATCATCCCTAATATCTCCTATGCTGTTGAGGATACTAAGGCATCCATGAGTAAGCTTCCCCTACTTGAGTGCCAAATACATGACATTGTTGAGTGCACTACCCGGATTCTCATTCTTGAATAGCGGCTTCATGAGACGGTGGAACATGTACAGAAGGTACCTACTCTCGAGCAAGAAGTACGTGAGACCAAATCATGGGCTTTTATCCCGAGATCATCTACCACCTCTTCGTCTTCTGTAGCACCCTCCTTAGGCACCACAGTACAAGGCGTCTTGGCAAAACAACAACGTTGGGATGACAAAAAGCTCAACTTACGATTTTGGGGTCTTCCTACTGAGGGCACAACACTGGACCGGGTTACCTCTTTGTTTACTTCACGCATGGAACTCTCAGTTCCAGGTATCCAGTATGCTTGGCGCCTCCAGCATGATTCGAAGATATTATATGTCAAATTTAAAACTATGGACGACCGACAGACAGTTCTTCGTGCGCGTGGTACTCTCGAGGCTCTCAGGTTTACATAGATGATGACCTTATCACTGCCAATGATTACAATGTAAAACTATTATTCAGGAGGCAAGGACAAAACAACAACGGGTGGTATTTACAAATGGCAACCCTTGCTTTTTCTCCAAGCATCAATAGGTAGTTGGGGTACTTGGGCATGGGAGCAGCCCGATAGCCCTGGCTAGCGTCACATTCAGTTTTTGGAATTGCAGCGCCCTCTCCACCTCTTCTACAGCGGCTGATCTTCACACCTATCTGTATTCGGCTGATTTTCTACTTTTTGCAGAGACATACGAGTCTTCCACACACCCACTTCCGCACATTCGTGGTTTTCAATGGATTTTTGCTCCATGACCTATGCTACAGAGAAGGATACTTCAGGCCTCTGGTGGAGTTGCATGTTTGTGCAGTCGGTGTATAGTCCTTCTATTCGGTTGGTGTCTCAAGATACTTATGGTCGCTACTTGTGGCTTCAGATTATTGCATCCTTCTTGGGGCTGGACCAGGACTTGTTTGTTGTAGTGTGCTACTTTGCTCCCCACACTTCAGTGTTTATGGATTTGGGAGGTGATTTTTTCCAGGCCCTTTTTGACGGCGTTGCTAGACTCTCACTACAGGGTTACATATTGCTTGCAGGGGACTTTAACGCACGCACAACCACTCGCCAGACTAAGTTCTATGCTGACACACTCTCTCTTCATCCGTTGGATACCTCTTATGCCGGTTATTCTTAGGACTCATCAGTGACGGTTACGCTTTTTGGGGAACAGCTTCTGAGGTTGGCTCAAGCACACGGTCCCATTATCCTTAACGGTCTTCTTCAATGGCCATAGGCAATTCTTCACACTCCTAAAATTTAGCTTGATTACAACTCTCTTGCTAGATGTATGAATGCATTGTTTTAACAGAGTCTATCTCTTTATACAACAGATCGAAAACTAGAATCGAATCAAAATCCATATCAATCCTTGGCTACAATACATGGGTCGAATTGAATTGTCATCTATTTCGATCCCTAGGATCAAAATCCAAAAATCAACCCACTCATTTTGATCCTTCATCTATTTTGATCCCGAACCGAAAATGCAATCTCAATAAACTTTCGAATTTAGGATCAAAATACAAAATTGATCTTCAAGATTGAAAATACAATGTGATACTAAAAATGATGCCCATGCAACACCCAGTATAGTTCAACCATCCAAACTTGCATTCACAAACTCCTCTAGTTGATCATCGTCCCTGTACATTTCTCACTACTCAAGTAGAAATCTACTTGTACTTTAAATGGTTGGTTGGCTTGCTAATCTTGTTGAGAGAATAAGTTCTTGTAAACATCCAGCGATGTATATAAATGTAACAAGAATGAGTGAGTACTTGTTAGTTAGCAACTTCTTGGTTGGTTGATCAAAGGTTGTGGCAAGAGTAGCAAAGTGTGTCTTTAGCAGATTGTGCATAGCATAATTTATTTTCAGAGCTTAGTAAGTTTCACATTGATTGATTGCTCACTTTGATTTGCTTCTTATATTGTCATTCAATGCAATACATTTTAAACTTGTCTTATTGTCTTTTTTTGTCTAATGTTATGCATGTTAATGTATTGAATTATCTATATATTTGCACTTCTAATTTCTGCTCTTGCTTCATTCATTTCATGTTAGTATAGTATTGTATCCATGCCAATAAGTAATCGACTCTCTGATTGAAGTTAGCAATGGTTGTCTCTTATACCTATCATTTAGCTATCTTCAAAAGTTAGTAGCGACTATCTCTGACGCCCATCATTTAGCTATATCAATGCTTGTCTCAAACGCCTAATATGAGACTGATACTTCAAATCATAGTGACTGTAAAATCACTCACTAACACTCGAATTTCATCTTAACTGTTTGAAGACTAACTTAACAATTAGAATTGAATCCATGATTCGTTTGGGGGGGGGGGGGGGGGGGGGGGGGTGAATATGTTCACCCTAGATTGGGTTAGAGGGATTACCAACGTTATAAAGAACTATCAGTGTTTTCAAATTTAAATCTACTCATGATTATCCCTCATCACTTACTTGACAGAGTGCTATATATCTAACAAGAAATCTTGTATTCCATGCACGTACTAAACATATAAAGAGATTGATGGGATACACTACAAAACAGACGATCAATTAGCTGATATATTCACAAAGCCTTAAGTATAGATAAATTTGAGTTTTTAAAATGAAAGCTTAGTGTATCCAAGTTAAACTAAGGCTTAAGGGACAATATTAGATGTATTGTAAGTCTTGTTTATCTTCTGATAAACAGATATTGACATAATTTGCAGTTTTTTAACTATATGGTTAGTGTCATGTACTCATTTTAGTTCCTCCAATGTTAATGTCTTTTGTAGTTCGATGTTGTTGTGTGATATACTCCTAATTTGCACACCACTATGATTGATAGCTCATTTTGATTGTAGTATATTTTTGTGTTCGATCTTGAACAAGTCCTCCATCTCATTTTCAACATAGGCATTTTTAAACTAGACTCAATGTCAACTTAAGTAACAATAAGTAAAGATTGTGTAGACATAAACAATGTTGATTGTGTAGGACACAATCTTGACTAGAAAATAGTCTACTTCTTGAAACAATATAAAAATTCTAATTGCAAAAGCAATCTAATGGTGTAAAATGCTAGTATGTGCAATCTAGAGAACAAAAGATCTCTAAAAATTAGATTGTCTAAGAACAATTTGAGTGATCTCAATAGGCATGATAGGTTGTATAGCTAAGAGTCTCAGAGACTTAAGAGCAGTCCTATCACGAAACTTGTGAATACGCATGTTGAATCTTCATAATCTACTTTGTCTATCAATTTAGTTCACAAGAGATTGATCTTAATTGTTGATTCATTCTGACTCACAAGATCTATTTCAATATTGATTGATAGTAACAAATGCCACTGATTTTGGATGTCATGATCTTGAGCAATCATATATGATAGGAGTCCAAAAAGTTGTTCATAGCTCAAAAGAGTTAGATCACTATCTTCGTTTGTTGATTCACACATGTAAATCTTGGTTGATTCCAGATTGTGATGGAAGAAGGCCGATGAAGTCACGTTGACTTGCAAGGTGGCACACCATGTTGGATGTTTAAGAGAATGAATGTCCTCTCTTGAGCTAGGTCCCAAAGAGGATACTAGGAAGTCCGAGATACATGTGATAGATTTTTAGTTCTCGATATCACCAACTCAGTCTGCATCACAATAACCTTGAAGATTAAGAGAACAAGGTCATAATTGTACGTTTTCTTAAGATATGGTAGCACTTTCTTAGATGCACACTTGTGAATTTCTCTTGGATCTCCTATAAATTGTCTTATTATTCCTACATCATAAGAGATGTTTGGTTTGGTGATAGTGATGATAGCATCTCATTCACTTGAGACTTTAGTCTTTGATGACAAAAGCTTCAAATTTTCTTCCATTGGCATAGTAGTAGGTTTGCAATCAATCATGCAAAACCTTTCAAGAAATTCATAGATGTGTTTGCTTTAATCAAAAAACATGATATGTTCTTGTTTGCAAACATCTATTCATACACAATTATGTAGCTAACCTATTTTTTTCATTTCAAATTCATGCAACAAGCCAATCAAGCTACTATTGTACTATCAAAGCATATCATTGATGCATAGAACCAAGAGAAGTATTGCACTTGCATGATGAAAGAAATATAGATTTAGATTTGTCTTAATTCTAATGAGATTACCACATTCAAGGAGCTTGCTTTAACCTGTATAATGTTTTCCGCAACTTGCATACACATAAGCTCCTTTGTTCTTAACTTCAAGGCTCTTGGATTGAGATACATGTACATCCACAAGATAACCATTTCAGAACACTAATTTGACATCTATTTGTTGTAAGTCCCCTCGATAGTGTGTGATAAAATGTATCATGTGCATTTTGGCTACAAGAGCAAACATCTCTTTGTATTTGATCTTTTCTTTCTACATGTGTCCCTCGAGAGTTTTTCTAATTATTATTCAATGTCCTCATCTATCGTCTTGTATATCCATTTCGTACCAATCACCTTCTTTTCTTTTGGAGCTTCCATTTTTTACTGTGGACGTGTATTCATGGCTTCTCTGCTTTGTGAGATGTCTTGTATGATTATGGCCCATAGTTGCTTAAGACTGAGATTACATTGTGAAATCATTAGGATTCATATCTATGGAAGTTGGTAAAATTAAACTAGTTATTTTACTTGCTAGTTGTCATCATGGGGTTGGACTTATGTCCACCGCCACCTTGTATATATATTTTTATGTTGATTTTGAAAAGTCAAAAGGGGTCCAACTCATGATAGTGATGTGTGTCACAAAATGTAAGGATTGGCATTTTGCTAGTATGCATCCAAATCCACATCTCAATATCAATTTTGGCCCAATCACATTAAGAAGTGTAGATCACAAGGCCAATCACACTAAGAGATGCAAAATATTTGGCTCAATCATGTTTAGAGGTGCAAATCACTTGGCCAATCAAATTGCTTTTGATGTGGTTGAGCTCTTGTCTTGATTCAAAGTGGATTAGATAGATCTTGAAAATCCAAGCTGATCTAGCATGGATGGGTCTTGTGCAATCTCACATGCAAAGAGGTCGTGGTAGATCTTTATAGGGTCAACAATCTCTCTTTTTAACTGTTAAAAATTACACAAGCTAGTTTGAATTTTCCACTTGTAAATTGTATTGAGGCCATGTTGTGGGGTGTCACACGTGCCAAAAAGCATAGGATAACTTTCATAAGTCTTATTCCTATCCTAGATTTGTAATGGTACCTTTGAAATGAGGCCAAATTGTGCATAGATAGGCTAGACAGATTCTAGGAGCTAAAATAACAATTTTTACATTGTTTTGGATCTCAAGATCTCAACCCCCAATTAGGGTGGATATTATGACCCATTAGGCTAGACACTAGAGTTAGGTCATGGATGGATCAGAGGTAGCTCTAAATGCTTAGATCCAAGGTGCTTAATATGTGATGGATTTTCCATCCAATTATGAGTAAAATTGAGATCTTCCTTGATGACTAGTTTTAGGCTATCATTTGTTTGATGATTGCTGCTGGAATTTTGATTTTTGGAATGATTAGAAGGTTTGAAGGGTGCTGGTATCTATATTACATAGGTTGGTACAACCGTACATCTACACGTGTGAAGGATTTAGCATGATTTTGGAGCCATAAAGTGGAGTTCAAGCCATGATAAGCTAGAAATCAATAGGTTGATTTGTGCTCTAGCTATTGGATCTTGTTTGGATCTTAATTAGGTGCTTTCTACATCATTTCAAGGATCAATTGGACTTATTTTGCTACATTCTTAGTATCAAAGCCAAGTACTTGCATGATCAAGGTTAGATCACCACGAAGCAAGACTTTGAGTGAAAATTCTAGGTTTGAGAGTGCTCTTCTATCTGAATTGTTTTCTAGCTTCAAATTGGCTAATGATTGCCAGTTTACTTTAGTTCCTGGATTGTATGTGAGCATTTAATGTGTGAAAAGTACAGGTGTTTGAGTTGTATTTACTTTGAGAATTTGTAGCAAACTCATCCTTGATCCATCAAGTCCAAGTAGACATTTGTTGGAAAGAACATCAAGTGTAGATTCAGAAGACCAAGGCACCAAGGGACATTGATGCATCTTATCGATGTTTGGATTCAATGTTTGAGGGTAGGTATGTGTACCCACTTGATATTTTTTGAATATTTATGTTGGATTCCTATCTTCTCCATCCCTTAACTCATAGCTAATCTAGATCCATTCATTTGATGTATGTAAATACTTGCACAATCACATACTCTAAAGAAATACACTTGTTTTTTTAACAATATGCAGAAATACAAAAGATTTGATGACAATGTTCTGTTTACACATCCGAACTATCGATTAACTATTAATCTGAGTACCACCATCAAATTGAACTATCATCCATTCATCGGCCATTCGGTTGCCATTGACTATTTGCTTGTCACCATCAACTCGAATACTCGACTCGGACATTCGGTGGCTCAATAGTACCTTCATCATGCCTGGGCAGAATCTCTTATGAAATTTGAGTATCCTTTTAATTAATTATCCATGTGTACATATTTGATAATGATCGAAGTTATTAAATTAGAAGCTCAATTACTTACTCAATCAAACATTCAGAGTGAACTATTCAATCTTTCTCTTTGCTACTACAAGGTATTGTTTCAAAAAGATCGCAACTCTGTCTGCATTCAAACTTGTATATTTTTCAATCAAATCTATTCATTCCAGTAATCTAAGTCATCTTGTATCATGTCGAATGTATCTATCCTGTTTCGCTTGACTCGGCTTGACTCGTGACATGTAGATAAACTGATTCATAGATTAAACTATTCATATAACTAATAATTCATGTCAATTGTAATGCTCTGAATTCAGTCCTTTTACCTCCGCAATTAAGTCTAGATCAATCTAGCTCGTGGATGTCTATGGAATCGACTGTTAGGCACAAGAGAATTCTCTTTTGATTCTTTGTTGCTCACAAAAGTCATGGAAGTTGTTGGAGATATACTCTCCATCTCCATCACACCTCAAAGTTTTGACTTTGTAAGAAAATTATCACAATAACATATCGCGCAGATTTCGACGTTCGCGTCCAACGTATGCTCAAAAATTTCATAATCTATCGCAATCCAACACGTCAAAGTCCGACGTCCCAATAAAAGATCCAAAAATATGGGCGACAACCAATTTTTCAAAGGCACATCGGAGTCTGACATGTTGGATTCCGACTTGCAGATGTGGATATGACCTGTTATAATTTTTTTTTTTAAATATGTGTAATCTGACGTGGACGTCGGAATCGGATGGACGTCGAATTTCAACATCCACATCAGCAAGCCAAAAAGCCTGTCCACGACATCTGGCACATTTGCTCGGGCCTGAATGGGCACATACATCGGACTCCGACGTGTTTGGACGCCATCGAATTTCGACGTCTGTTTCAATCTTCGAATTCGCGCGATATAGCGCCTTCTCTTTCACTTTGTTTTTTTGTAGATTTGAATGTCTTTGGAGCGATTGAGGGCGATCCGTGCTTGAGTGCCTGAAGGTGCTTCAATATCAGTGCTTGAAGGTGCTTCAAGGTCAGTGCTTGAAGATCATTGTTTGAGGTTGGTGTTTGATTTTGTTTGTTTGTTTGAGGTCGATGTTTGTTTGTTTGTTTTAAGAAGAGATAGAGAGTGTGAAAGATAAAACGAGAGAGAGAGAGAGAGAGAGAGAGAGAGAGAGAGAGAGAGAGAGAGAGAGAGAGAGAGAGAGAGAGAGAGAGAGAGAGAGAGAGAGAGAGAGAGAGAGAGAGAGAGAGAGAGAGAGAGAGAGAGAGAGAGAGAGAGAGAGATAGATAGAGAGAGAGAGAGAGAGAGAGAGAGAGAGAGAGAGAGAGAGAGAGAGAGAGAGAGAGAGAGAGAGAGAGAGAGAGAGAGAGAGAGAGAGAGAGAGAGAGAGATTAAATTTTGCATTGATTTAAAATGGTTTTGAATGGTCTTGTAATAGATTATTAGTATCATTTAGGATAGTAGATTTAGGATTATTAGATTTGTAATTTGTGAGAGAGAAAGAGAGAGAAGAGGTGAAGTGTAGATGTATGGTTGAAGATATTGAAAGATTTTGGATTCTTTTTTTCAAAAATAAAGTTTTGAGAGAGAGAGAGAGAGAGAGAGAGAGAGAGAGAGAGAGAGAGAGAGAGAGAGAGAGAGAGAGAGAGAGAGAGAGAGAGAGAGAGAGAGAGAGAGAGAGAGAGAGAGAGTTGTATAATAGATTGTGATAGTGTTTATAATAGATTATAATAGATTGTTAGAATTATTTAACATAATGAACATTTTGCATTGATGTAGAATTTAAGATTATAGATAAATACATAATCTATGGTAGTAATAGATTGTTAGATTTATATTTATTTAGGACTAAGAATGAGAGAGAGAGAGAGAGAGAGAGAGAGAGAGAGAGAGAGAGAGAGAGAGAGAGAGAGAGAGAGAGAGAGAGAGAGAGAGAGAGAGAGAGAGAGAGAGAGAGAGAGAGAGTGATTTGATTAAGATTTAGGATAGTAGATGAATAGATTGTGTGTGTGTGTGTGTGTTTTGTATTATGCATTAGTTTAGGGTATTTAAGAGTGATAGATAAATAAATAGTGTTTGATAGAAAATTATTGTTTATAATAGATTGTTAGAATTATTTAAGATAGTGTATGTGTGTTTGAGCGGATGTGTATGTGTTTTGAAATTTGCATTGATCTATAATTTAGGTTAATAGACAAATAGATATAGATAGTGTTGGGTGTGTTGGGTAGTAGTAGATTGTTAAATTTATAATGTGTGTGTGTGTGTGTGTGTGTGTGTGTGTGTGTGTGTGTGTGTGAGTGAGACACACAGAGAGAGAGAAGAGAGAGAGAGAGAGAGAGAGAGAGAGAGAGAGAGAGAGAGAGAGAGAGAGAGAGAGAGAGAGAGAGAGAGAGAGAGAGAGAGAGAGAGAGAAGAGAGAAAAAAAAGATGTGTGTGTGTGTGTGTGTGTGTTTAACATTTTGCATTGATTTAAAATTTAAGATCATAGATAAATACATAGTCTATGGTAGTAATAGATTGTTAGATTTATATTTATTTTGGACTAAGAATAATAGATGAGAGAGAGAGAGAGAGAGAGAGAGAGAGAGAGAGAGAGAGAGAGAGAGAGAGAGAGAGAGAATGTGTGTGTGTGTGTGTGTGTGTGTGTGTGTGTTTTGTATTATGCATTAGTTTAGGGTATTTAAGAGTGATAGATAAATAAATAGTGTTTGATAGAATTTATATTGGACTTTTAGAGAGAGAGAGGGAGAGAGAGTGTGTATGTGTGTTTTGATTAAGATTTATAGTAGTAGATGACTAGATAGTGTTTGATGGTAATTGTATGTTTGAATTTGCTTATAATAATGGTTCAATTGTGTAATATAGTGTTATTTTTTAATTGCTTGTGCATGTGACAAAAATATTCAAAAAAAAGAGAGCAAGCGTTTAAAGAGCGAGCAATTGCACGTTTGCACTTAAGCTTCGAGTGAGTTTACTAGTGAGTTTTTGTTGTTTCAATTTGTTTTATTATAAGAATACGTTATCTAACATAGTAAGAAATTAAATGTAATTCATAATTTTCATTTTGTTCAAAGCAATATCGTATTTTATCGCATACACTAGCAATTAGTTAATATGCAAAGGTGAAATGTAGATAATTAAAATCCCCAATCCTAGAAAGGTGTGTAGTCCTTACTTTTCTCTCGTTAAAGGCGAGATTCTAATATTTCCGACTTGCATGGAAAAACCTACACGCCGCAGGGACGGAATATGTGGTGACATTCTGAAATAGGACATAACCGCAAGGTTCGGGTATTATAATTATCACATTCAACTCTATCTATAAAGATATACATAAAAAATATTGCGATGAATATAAAAAAAAAATGATAGAAGAATTGCAACATCTTATGCCAATCATGTGATTTCAATCCACTTGTTTTACCAGATTGTGTGATTGGTAGCTACATGTTGCTGGTGTGATTTCTCCTTCCCTTGTTATAGATTGATCCATAGCTTGACGATTGCATAGACATTGTCAGGACTGCTTTGACCACTCTACATTATGCTCCGCATGGCTGACAGCGAGGGGTCGACACTTGGACTGGTGTATGAGCTCATGGACCGGATTGGACAGTTCCTATAGCTGCCCATCTTGCAGCCAGAAAGGTAAGCGGTACAGTGTTGTAATTGTTCTTTATCTTTTCAATGGTTGCTAGTTTGTTTATTTGTGAATGTTACAATTTTTCGTAATGCCGTATTATCGCTATATCGCTCTTCTTTTGTTAACACAGGTATGAAAGTCCCATTGCAATATGCATTAAAGTTCTGTAATCGATTTTCTTTTCTACTTCATTTCAATATATTAGGGTTTATTGTAATGTATTGTATGTTTATGAATGTAGTAATCATGTCGGGGTCAGGCAGTGGTGAAAGCTCGGGAGACTTTGTAAAAAATTTATATGAATCATTAACTCCTGAGCAGAATTTAACTTGAAAATCTAGATCCATGTCAAGGATCTCATCATCTTTCTTAATAGTACAAGTATTCATGTTGAATTTCACATCAAGGCCATTATCAAGCATTTGACCAACACTTACAAGGTCCTTTATGAGTTTAGGAACAAAAAGAACATTGGAAAGAGATAAAACTTTAGAAGATGCAAGCTTTAAGGGAATACTCCCAATTCCTTCAATATTTCATGATCATTTGTTGTGTATATTGATTTCTTAACTCATTCATAAGGTAAAATATAATGAAAAGAATTCTTGGAGCAACACATGTGTGATGAAGCACCACTATTTATATACCATGATCCATCCTTCTTGAAGGGTGAAGAGGAGAAACTTGATACTATAAGGGATCATTTTCCTTTACTTGCAATGGAATCTTCTTCTTTTTCATTGATGATGTTGGCTTGCTTGAGTTGATTCTCCTTCTTGAAGCAATTAGTGGCATAATGACCTTTCTTGCCACAAAAGAAACACTTGATCTTCTTTTTCTTGAACTTGGAGGAAGAAGGACGTGAAGAATTTTAGGGCCATTTTTGACGGGGGGTTGGTCTAGCCAAAACGTCCTAAAAGGGTCAAGGGGCCCCACCTCTAATGGCGGTTCGGCCCTACGTGAGCAACAGAGGGTTTGCCACTTCCAACCCTGATGGCCTTCTCTATTGCCCCGTGCTCCCCAACCGATGAGAGTTTTCCAGGCTCTCAGAGATATGGTTGCAAGGAGGGGGTGCTAGTACTTTTGGCTGCAATGATTCACTAGCTTTCTAGGGTCACGGTTCCGTAATACTTCTGATCACTAATTCATGTTAGGATCTTGCTAATTTCTCTTTCCCCATTGAATTCGGTTTACAGTTAGTAAAAATCTTACATGGGCTAGAAACCGATTTACTGTCTATGATGTGCTCGTGGGGTGCAAGTTATAGGCACCACTTTGTTTGCTAAGTGGCGGTATTTTTGCCGACCGTCGGGTCTAGATATTTTGCTAGACAGTACCGACGGCGGGTGTAACTAGTGCGACACTTTAACCAAGGTGGAGTTTTTCAACCGCAGATGGTGGACGGCCCGCTCTGGTGTTTCACAGAGGTCGGGTCCAGCTGACACACTTCATAAATGACGAAAATAAAACGCTTCTGAACTTTGACGGTTTATTGCGGTTTAAACTATCAGTTCTATCTTAGACAAGCATAGAGTAAAACACATTCACCTTTTAAAACCGTATCCATATAAGTACTTCCAAACCATGCTAATAAAACCTGGTTACAAGCGTTCTTGCTTTCACTAAACGTCGATAACCAAAAATCAATCCTTCCCTTAACTAACCCCACAACATATGACATTCACTACTATAATTCTCAACTGAACTCTAGTTCATGCTTAAAAACCTGATTCACTACCAAACCTTACAAGTAGTCACCAACGTAAATGAGTACAACTGAAAATTACAACCATCAACAACACTTGAATCTGTAGGTCCTCGGAAAAACTTGACGTAATTAGTCCCTCAACAAGCTTACTTCCCTAGACCATTCATAACAACCTCCTTCAAAGTGTAAAACCCTATCTTACACATCTCACATCCCATTCCAATTTAAGTTAAGAGCTTACAAACAGAACTTCAAGAAATAGAAGTGACTAGAAAGAAAGTTCAAGTCAAAAACTCACCTCAATGTGCAATTAGGTAGCCGTTGCGTGGAAACTCTAGTCATGAACCTTGTAGCAAAAATCAGAGCCAGGCATGTTGACGCAATTTTCTCCACTTTACGCATGTCCGATCGAGTTTGGTGTAAAAAGAAAAAATAAAGAAAATGAAAGTTTCTGGAATATGAACGGTGCGATTGAAATGTTAACGGTTCAGTTGAGAGAAAACTGAACCGAAAGTCTGTAAAAAAAAAAACAGGCCAAAAAGATCAATGGCTAAAAAAATCAGCAACCCATCACTCACACCAAGCCCTCAAGCAAACCATCCCACTCATCCAAGATGTAAGCCTACTAGTATGACAATGGACTACAACCAACCAACCAACCCTCACCATGAAATCACTCTCAACAAAAGCAATTATCTCAACACATTACTCTCAACACACATTTTACACACACCCCCTCAACACTAACTCTCAACACTAACTCTCAAACCAAACCACAAACACCCAATCTATCCATTGTTATCAACTACAAGTGAGTCTACTCTCAATCCACTAACAAGCATTCAACCCCAAACATCCATCACTCCACAAGCAACTATGCAAGACAATACTTGTACCAATGCATAAGCATACTATAAGGCAAAACCACATTTAACCATCCATCAAACCAAACTTACAAGGAATCAAACCTACTCATTAACAAAGATCTCTCAAGCAAGCACCCATCTTCCAAAAGCTTTCAACTCTAAAAAACTCTCAACCAACATCACATCAAACTATCACATTATCATCTAACTCACCCAACTATCAATCAACTATCACTTAACACAAAGAGTGGCCTCCATTTATAGTAAATCCCAAGTGTCCCCCTTCAAAATGAGGCTTTGCCAATTTTCATGCCCTTCAAGCCCTTTTGTCCATTTGTCCAACACCCATTGGCAAGTACATCAAGTGGCCTCCTTGAGGGTGTAGGGGTTGGTCCATTTAAGGCCCCTTTCCAAAACTAGCCAAGATGCCCTCTTAGTCAAAAGCTAGAGAAAATATCTTTTAGGCCCTCTAGGTCCTAAAGTCTTGTTTACATTTAATATCCAAAGGTGGGTGAGGACTTCTGTCAAGCCCCTATTCCACCTAAGGTGCCCTCCATTTCCTTGGTCCTTGGTCCTGTGTTCCTTTCAGCCCTTCATTTGGTTTTTCTTTTCTTTGTAGCAGGTACGGCCCGACGGCCCTTGGCTTTTGGTTTCTCGGGATTACCAACTGATTTGCGTATTTTGCCCATTTCTCGTAATTTGCCCAATTTTACCTGTTAGGGTTTCTGCAAGTTTTCAGTAATGCCCATAATTCACAGCTTGGGTATTTAGAAAGTGAATGGGGAGGAGATTTAGAAACCGAATGGGGAGGAGATCTGTGAGGAGATTGAGAAGCTGAATAGGGGGGAGATCTGGGAGGAGATTTAGAAACTACATGGAGAGTAGATCTAGAAACTAATTTATGCAAAACAGATTTAGAAGAGGAAGAGGAAGAAGGGGCCTTTAGATTAGCCCTCACTTTCTTTGGAGGGTCTAAGGATCTTCTCTTTTTGATAGCAACTTGTTGAATGGTTGTTGGTAGCCTCGTTGGTTGAACATGCTTCCTCTTCCTTCCTGAAGTGTTGGCAGCAACTGGTGGAGCAGAAGTTGTTGGTAGAGCAGAAGGTCTTGGACGAAAATTTTGGGCAAACGTATCGTACACATCCCTCATACAAAAAATCAACTGAAAATATTTGGGCATTATTGTTATCTTTTTTGCATGTACAACATCAATTACACAATCTGAAGAGAATTTTATTTGAAAATCCTCATAAGCATTATGCCAGTGCTTCAACTGGTGTCACAACCCACCTCACATTTGCTGAAATGTCCTTGGTCACCTACTTGATGCATCTTTGCATGTGAGCCTTTGTCCTCCCTCTTACGACAATCTTGTGTTGCTACTTGGCAATACTCTTGACCTTTCTCTACAAAAGGTGACAAGAAGTTTACTACAACAAGAAGTAAGAAGGAAAAGCTTATCCACGTTGAATACGAAGACCGTCACTCTCTATTCGAATAAGCAACAGCTCCTGAAGAAGAAATCTTCGAAGGACAAGAAGACAAAAGCTGAAAAAAACTAATTTAGACCAACAATTACAAAAGCACAATCGACAGCATCAACAGCCTAAGACCAGACTCTTCTGCAAGTACTGTAAGAGAACCAACCACGACATCAAGGATTGTCGAGTTCTCAAGCATAACGAAGCCAAAAAAAAGATGTAGCAGGATGGAGGATCTGAATATGCCAGAATCTCTCAAGAAGAACCAACTCTGGTAATGATATAAGATTTATCCATTAGAGATGCCATGGATTGGTATCTTGATTTTGGTGCTTCTCAGCACATGACAACATGTAAGTACTTATGCGAAGACCTCACACAAGCAGATTCAGAGTATGTCTACTTCGGTGACTCAAGTGCACTAGAGATTGGAGGCAAGGGATCTATATGTCTCTATCTTCCTAATGGTAAGCTGACCTTGCTCAAGAACGCACTATACGTACCCAAATTGACCAAAAATTTATTGTCAATCAGCAAGTTTACTGACCAGGGCTGCAAAGCCTTGTTTGATTTAAAGGTCAAGGACTTAAACCTTAATGGTGACTCACTGACATACGACATGTCTGTGAGATGTGCTGACTAGGCAAACAACCTAGATCAATATTTCCAAAGGGACAAGCCACTAGAGCTAAGTCCATTCTAGAATTAATACATAGTGATCTGTGCGGCCCTATGAATATTCCCTCTTTGGGTTCTGCACTATATTTTATCACTTTTATTGATGATTATTCTAGATTTACCATCATCATGTTCATTAAGAACAAGTCTGAGGCTTTTAACTGTTTTAAAGACTTCAAATAGTTCGTTGAGACATAGACTAGTCAATGACTCAAGACCATTCAAACAGACAATGGTGGAGAGTTTCTGTCAAACAAAATGTTTGACTATCTAGCATCATTCAACATTCATCATCCTTCACCACCAGCTACATGCCATAGTAGAATGGAGTAGCCGAAAGGAACAACCAAACACTACTGAATGCAACACAATCTATGATGTCAAATGCTCAGCTCACCAAAGAGTTTTGGGCTGAAACTATTTCAACAGCTTGCTATCTACAACATTATTTGAGTACCAAAGTAGTCAACTCAAAGACACCCTTCGAAGCTTTCTATGGCTACAAACCGAGTCTACGACACCTCTGAGTGTTTGGCTGTCTTTTGTATGTACACAGTCCCTCTGATATGAGAAAGAAACTTGACCCTGTTAGCGCTGCAAGAGTATTTTTGTTGGATACTCAATGTCACACAAGGCATACAGAATATTTGATGCTGAGACAAGTTGAATTTCAATTAGTCGAGATGTTGTCTTTCTCAAAGATAATTTTTTCGACTTCAAGCACAAGCAACCAATGCAAGAGTTCGTGCCAATCTTATGATCATTCAAATCCATCCAACTATACTCTATTGCAACAATCAGAGCTGCATTGCTCTATCTCTAAACCCACAAACTCACTCTAGAACTAAACATATTGAAGTTCAATTTCATTTTCTTAGAGAGAAAGTTCAGAATGAAGATGTCCAATTAAGTTATTGTCCTACGGCCAGTATGTTGGCTGATATCTTGACTAAGTCTCTGTCAAGAGAAAAGCATGTTACATTGCGTAGCTTGTTCAATTTCATTCTAGATCCTAGGAGTTAAGCTTAAGGGTGGGGTGTTGGAATTAAGCATCACTCCAACTCACCAGAACTCGAACCTTTTCTATTCGCGTCATTAGAACACGAATCGTTTGGGTTCATCACATTTCTTGAGTACCAGTACACTATGTAAATACACACACACACACACACACACACACACACACACACACACACACACACACACACTCTACGACAACCCTGCAGTCTTACCCTCTGAAGTTGAATGTCTTCACAATAATTAACTGAAGTAGAAGCGGGATCGACTAAATTCTTTTCGTTCAAAGAACTCGACTACATTCTCTTCGTTCTCCCATGAACTCAAAGTCTTCGGTTTGAGATCCACGTCATCCACTTGCCCTGTCAGACGCAGACCACATCACAGTTCACTTTAGTAACTGCACTGTTTCACGCTCGTTGCCTACACAATCATTATAACTGCCTCATGTACATATATACATAATGACAACTCATGAAAACGATGATGAGTCAATCTATGATAAATGCATGTAAGTGGAGAAGAGGAAACTTGAGTTCCTACGTGATTCCCGTTGCGAGCTAGATCTCACATATTTTGTTGCAAGATTTCAATAGTCTGGATCAATTTTTCAAGTTAGATTCTAGGTTGAAAGAGAAGCAACATATTCAACTCCAGTTTCTGTCTAATTACAAGGAGTCTTCACATTCATGGCATCCATAGGAGGTTATCTCTTAGAAACTAGTGAGAGACTAATTACCTCCAACTATTCAGTTATGTCATGAGAGTTAAAGTTATTCATAAAGGATTGGAATGCATAGGAGATACTCTAAAGAACAATGAGCTTGTTCAAATAGTCCTTAATGGACTAAGAGATGAGTATGAAAACATTGTGCAAACTTATGCTATCAAGGAGGAGCTACCATCTATGGAGACTCTTCAAGGAGTTCTAATTGCTAAAGAGTGCAAGCAAGAGAACAAGATGTTGAGGATCAACGAACTGTCAAGGAAGGATGGAGGGGACGGCAAAGATCTCTTTGCCCAAGGACAAGTCAAGAGGGAGAAGCAAGAACCAATATTCTCAAGCCTTCACCAAGGATAAATGGAAGGACAAAGCAAGAACCAATATTCTCAAGCCTTCACCAAGGATAAATTAAAGACAAAGACTATGGAGGAGTACAAGATAGTTCAACTCATTCTTCTATCTTCAAGAAGAAAACTCAAGAAGATCAAGCCAATTTTACCACAGAATACTCACATGCAAGTGAAGGAGAAGCATCTCTCATGATGTCATGTTTCTCCTCTACTCCTTTTAATGTATATCTTGGTATATTGATAGTGGTGCATCATCACACATGAGTAGCAAGTCCAAGAGTTCTTTTGTTTCAATTGAATATTGTCGAGAACTCAAAGAATCAATATACACTACTATTGGTGATACGTGTTCTATTGAAGGAGTTGGATGTATATCCTCAAATCTTGCATCTTCAATGAGTTTTACACTTTCCAATGTACTTTATGTTCCTAAACTCACAAAGAATGTGATTAGTGTTGGAAAGTTGTCAGATGATGGTTTTGAAGTGGAATTCACTGTCAATAATTGTATCATTAAGAAAGGTGATGAGATCCTAGCATTTGGATCTAGATATGGTGGCATTTTTAAGTTAGGTTTACATGAGAATTCAAGTATTTGTGATATTGCTTTGAAGACTTTTATTTTCGAGAAGGAAGTATGGCATAGGAGGTTGGATGATACCAATTTCAGATCTATGTCTTCAATGGTCAAGGAGATCAAGCCAAGAGAGGCTTGTTTTATGGGAAAATCACATAAGGATCCATATTTGATGTCTTCTACCAAGACAAAACATCCAATGGAGTTGGAACACTCGGATGTTCACCTTTCTTCATCCATATGATATGTCTCTTGTTTTTCCAATCTTATTTATGGTTTCACAAGTAATCAATGGCTATGTCTTGTTTCTTCAAGTTTTATGGTGCATGTGTATTTTCCATTATACAAAACTTTGTGGAGTTGGAAGGAATGCACTATATGGAGTCTTGTTCAACCATAAGCCTAAGGTTGTGTACCTTAGTGTTCTTGAAGGTTATTGCTTTGCATGTGTTTCCTTGGAATCAAGGAAGGATGGTGATCCAAGTTTATGGATCATGGTTGGATGCTTATCCACCAAGGAGATCTATAAGGCCACTATATTCTCTATCTCGAAGGTGTTTGAGAATAGAGACTTGATTGTTTATGAATATCTATATTCAACCTTCGAAGGGGCCGAGAACATAATATCTCAAGATTCATCACAAGTTCTTTCTTTGTAGAATGGTCAACCTATAATGGGGTCAAGGTTTGAGGAGGAGTATGCCCAACAAGAGAATCCAAGGGGATCCTCATTGTACAAGGCTGAGTCCTTGTGATTCTTTATTCGTGGAAAAGAAAGGATAAGATTAGGTGGTATTCATTCCATGATACTCACCTATGTTTCTCCTTCGTTGTTTCATGTTTTATCTTGCTTAGTTGAGATTTGTTCATCTCAAAGATTAAGTAAGGCTATTCTAGTTTTGAATAAAGCCTTTAGTTTGGAATTAGTTCTAGTCATTGGTGACTTAATTATGTTTCCAAGTAATCTAGAAAGCAAGATATATGGTAAGGGTGCTGCTATGATGGATTCTTTGGATAATCTTTAATTCAAATTCAAAGCAAAGAATCCACACAATAAGTACCTTCATCAACATTGGACCAACCTTGAAGTATTCCAAGATAAAATGTTCAAGTCAATTTGAAAGCTTTTTAGGAGTGTGATGAATAAAAAACCATCCAACTTGACTTTTGGAGTTGATAAGGTTTTCTAGATGCATGTAATGTTTCATATTGAGAAAGCCAAATTCGGCCTAGAAGAAACTCGAGCTACATGGGTTGTATGAAGTTTTTTTTAGTTAGTCTACTAGTTGTGTATCTAATGATTTTATTTTGAATAGTATTATTATTTCATATAAGCGAATTTGTGGTTATTAATCAAAATCTATTAACAAAATTTTAGTAGCTTGATTAATTTTCTTCAATATCTTTATCTGAATCATTTTTAATATGGGTATTTTTTAAAAAAATTAAAAAAAATCGAAAAAATGGGTCTCCATGTCATTTTTCTTTTTTGTGGTCATCGTATTCTATGATGAACTTAAGTTCCAGTAACACTATAAGTGATTAGCATTGCAATCTAGATTTAATATGTACATGTATTAACTTTAAAAATAAGTGAGATATCATGGAAATATTCTTTTTATAGATAGACATGTAGTTTTAAGTAAAAGTGTGAATTTTGGTCAAACAACCTAAATCTTCAACATACTATATTTGAAAGTGATTCTTTTTTCTCTCGAAAATCACGGTAATAACGCACAAAAATCAGGCCTTCTCAGAGATGAAAATCATGCCCAAAAAAAACAACGAAACCATATCCATGAGGCCAAATTCTCGTTTTTTTTGTTCGACATCACAATTTTTGGTCGTTTCACTTCATCAGAAGGCCAAAAGAAGCGTTTAGGAGCAAAAAAAAAAAAATGGGTAAATTTTAAAATCACGGTAAGGTGCGACCGGGGGCCCTTCGACTTGGTCCAAAGTCAAAAGGCCCCTGGTCGCACCTTACCATGATTTTAAAGTTTACCTTTAAAAGAAAATTGCTCCTAAATGTCTTTTTTGGCCTTTTGATAAAGGAAAACGGCCAAAAATCGTGATTTCGGGCAAAAAACATTTCAAAATTTGGCCTCATGGATATGTTTTCATTTTTCCGTCATAAATCATGAATTTAGTCAACTTGACCTCATTAGAACCTAAAAACAATGTTTTATTTTTTCAGTTAGCAAATGAAAATGTATCTGGGAGACTAATTTTTCAGTTTTTTTGTTTGAAATCACGATTTTTGGCCGTTCCACTTCATCAGAAGGCCAAGAAAAACGTTTAGGAGCAAATTATATATTTTTTACAATCACGGTAAGGCGCGACCAGAGGCCTCTGACTTGCGCCTTACCATGATTGTAAAGAATTTTTTTTTTTTTTTGCTCCTAATCGTTTTTTTTTGGCCTTCTGATGAAAGTGGGATGGCCAAAAATCGTGATTTCGGACGAAAAAAAAAAATGAAAATTTAGCCTCTAGGATTTTTTTTTAGGGTGTGATTTTCATCTTTGAGAAGGCCTGATTTCTATGCCTTACCATGATTTTGGAGAGAAAAATGAATCACTTTTTAATGGCCTTTGAAGGAGGTCAAATGGCCTCAATTAGCAATTTTACTTAAAGAATGAAAATTTACTTTCCTTGGACCAATTTAGAGGTATCAATTAAATTACGACATGTAGTCTTAGTTCGAATGTGAAGGCGGACACAAAAGTGGGTTGATTAACATTCATAAGCAATTTTCAAATTTGAAATATACTTGGGCATTAAATGAGGCCTACAAGTTTATGTTTCACCTGGAGACCTACCTGTTGTCCTATTGGAACCAAGGCAAGGATTATCTTAGCCTTGCCTTACAAATTACCTACAAAAGTCTATGGAGAATGGGACCTACATTTAGCCCTTAACTCTTGCTCACCCTATGTGGTAACCCAAGGTAAAAGTGCGAAATAAGATTGATTAGCACTAAACTAATTATGATTAACAAACATGTTTAGGCAAGGAAGAGGCCCTTTGGATTCCAAAATGGGCCCTAATGTTCCTCATGATGAAAAGTACATCAGAAAGCTCCACTATTTATACTGCACAGCTCCCACGTGATATTAGGGTTATAACACCCTTAAAACTAACCCTAAACCTCTATCCTAATCATGACTACAATTAAGGTCCTCAAAATATAGTACCATCTGTTGCACGTCTTGATCAAAAAACATGATTTACTCCAATAACTTGCTTGATTTTTGCAATCACTTCTACATGTGGATATCTCAAGTTTTGGGCTGATAAGTATAATGACGGAGAAGGACACATGCCTCTAAATATGTAAATATAAGAGTTAAACAAGTCAAATGACCAAATTACAATAGCTACTTTTGCCAAATGTAACAAATATTTCAAGCCTCGTGACCAGAAACAAACATG
This sequence comes from Diphasiastrum complanatum, assembly GCA_029204225.1. Lineage (NCBI taxonomy): Eukaryota > Viridiplantae > Streptophyta > Lycopodiopsida > Lycopodiales > Lycopodiaceae > Diphasiastrum > Diphasiastrum complanatum. The sequence continues at coordinate 41,167,928 of CM055112.1, read as the reverse complement.
ACCATATAGAAAAATTCATGTGGTACATTAGAATTTCATATTGTGAACTTTTTTAAATGGCTTCACACCTTCGCTCAATGGAGAACTTTGCAATCCCTGTTATGCACTGATGTAAAAATGTGTCTACTTTTATGTTCAAGTGGTTGCTACCAAATTGAATATGCTTTGACTTACTTATGACCCAATAAGTGCATAGAGATTTGATGCGTATTTGCACAAAAGTGTTCTTGTTACTACTAATATACATCTTAAGACTCTCACCACTCATAGAAACTGTTGTGGTATAATGAAGACATGGATGTTGTTCATAAAAAAAGGTTTCATGACCATATACTCTTGGAATCTTGATGGAAAAGCCACACACATTTCCAATTTATTCGACACCGAGGGATTATAGAATGGAAGCATGCATTATGATCGCAGAGTTGATTTCTACCAGCTTGTGTTACCTATAGAGATTTATTTAATGGATTTCATGGTAGTGCATCATTGAAATGATGAAACTTTTAAGTATTTACCATGCCAAGGCAAACACACAATGAAGTATGGAAATGAAGGCGGCGCATATTATTGAAAATGACAAAGCACGTGGAGAAATCTCCAAGTGGAGAAATGATAGTGATGGGAGAATAAAATGAGATCCAAGATTTTGAGTGAAGTGTATGCAAATGTCTATAACACATTATTTTTTTTTGTTGACTTTGAACATTGTCATACACCTAATAAAACATCACAAAATCTTCCCATGATTTATAAATCATAGCTCATGTAAATCACATCATGCACAAAGAAAATATGTAAGTAATCCTGAAAGAAGCAAAGAAGAGTGATGGCCCTAAACCTTAAAATCAATTTTTTATATCTCAAGCACATGTTTGGCCAAGGCATTTACCCATACATCAGCAAGGAATTGAAGTCCATGATGTTACACCACCACACCATGTGTGAGTTGACTAGGTTAATATCAATTGATTATCGTGTTTTGATTTAACTAGTGTGTGGTTCTTATTTGATCAAATTCATTTCCGTTTTGAACAATATATTGTTCAAATGTAGCAAAAAGTTTAGTTTACTTTTATAACATTACATGGCACATTTGCTAGTTTTTTTACTCTATGCCAAAAAGCTCATGGGCTCTCCAACTTGAAGGGCATTACAAACTTAGAGCACCTAAGGTTCCTTGCAACAACCAACCCATAGGCCACATGCAGCTTCAGAATTTTTTTTTTTCATGCCAATGTAGGTATTGAAATTTCATGCCTTGAGGGGATTTCGAGGGTTTTTCTCAAACTCCTTGTTGAAAAAGGTTATGAAGCCTTGTATAAGGTTTTGGAAGCACAATGCATGACTATATGAGACACGTAGACTTATGCAACTTTTCTTCCAACCTCGGTCATCCAATAAATGGTGTGTTGGTGAAGACCTCCTTCCCTCTCCTTGAGGTCAAGAGTTCAACTCCAAATTCATGACTATATGAGACACGTAGACTTATGCAACTTTTCTTCCAACCTCGATCGTCCAATGAATGGTGTGTTGGTGAAGACCTCCTTCCCTCTCCTTGAGGTCAAGAGTTCAACTCCAGTTAGTTGTACAAAAGAAGACATACAAGAAATGTTTTTTTCTTCCAACCAAAATGTTTCTTATGATTAGGATGAGTTAGTGATATGATTAGGATGAGATAGTGAAAAAATCAAACACTCCTTCCAACCAAGACACTTGAAAGTGATGATGGGATGCAAGAATCCATAATAACATAATTAGGCACAATTTATCTATGATGCTTTGCATCCTAACACACCTATCCTTCACCATTTAAATCTGGGTTTACATAGAGTATGAATAATCTGATAAAAAATGGTCATATTTTATTATACACACAAAGCATAAGGGTCAAATAGGCAGAACACAGAAAATAGACTAATGGTGAACAACAGTTGTCGCACTAACACACGTTTATTTGTACTACTACTAGGGTGGTACCAAATTCTCATAAAGCTCCTATTTGTCAAAGATGATTACCAGTAGCACTTTACCATGCCAGTAGTCCTTGCTTGCTTGGCTGTCCCTTTGCAACTATCCCTATAAAGCCTGCCCGCATCACGTTATGTTCACATGAACAGATCTACTCAGTCATAAAATTTTGTAGAAGTCGTCCAGAGTTGAGTAGTAAATAGGATCCAAATATCATAGAGCTAATTTACTTACTGCATGGGATATACATGGACAAATGTCCTCAAATTAGCTAGCTATGTACCCAATTTTCTATCCCAACCTGCAACGTCCATCAAACATCCTTCAATGGATCAGTTCCAGCTGTGCCAAAGTCACTGCTCATTTTGGTACATGGAACTTGTGAAGCATTACTAAGTTGCAATGCAATGAGCTTCCCATATAGCAATTAGACCTTCATCTCCTTGTCTTCTGTTACCTTTATACCTGCATTGGTGTATTGACGGATCTTGACTGTCCAGACCGTCTCGCATATTGCTCATGTGTGAGACCTGATACAGCTTGAGGGCTGAATCATGAAGATCCAGCTCGTCTTTGAAATAGTTTTCATAATTACTTGCCAAATATTTAATGTCATCATCCTTACCTACTGGATTCACTCTGGTTTGGCTGGTCAAATTGGGTGGATTCTCATCCAGACCTGAAATTTTATCAGCACTTTTTAACGCCGCTCTGCAAAGGGTTAGTTTTAGTACTCTAGCTGCAAAACTTCTGATAAGCTCATCATGAAATTCCTGATCATGATGATGTTGTATGGTTCGAAACAAAATTTGTTGCATAGTCTGCAGCACTCCAAGATGCTCACTTCCTAGTCTCTGTAATTTGGAGAAGGACTTGCAATCTGCTTCTATATCTTTTGCTGTACTCGGGCAGACTTCTTGAAGAGGCTCAGTTTCTGTCGGATCCAGCTTTCGTGATGACTCCTGTGCAATTCCTGCATCAGGATGACGCTCTTCTTTATCATGGATCTGATTGAGCTGCTCCATGCTGTCATCTACATCAGTCAGGATCGTGGCCTTCATTTCCAGATCATGACGTAATTCTGCTACCACGTTCCCTCTGTCTGTTGGTTCTGCCGGAGAGCTGCTTTGCTCGTGATTCTGATTACTATGACGAAAGAGCCGCAACAGTAGTCGACCGTCTTTGCGAATTGGTTGGAAGACCATTTGAGAAGCGACCTGCACCTCTTGGAGGATAAATCTTCCCTTGCTTCTGATTGGTTGCAGCAACACCCATGGAACCTTATGCGGCAAGAGGGAGGATGTTTTTCGCATTAGCGAAGGCAAAGGAGGAGGAAAACTTCCACCCCTTCTACGACGCCCTTGGATTTCCTTTTCAGAATCAGTCTCTGCAGATTGATTTTCTTCACAAGGCAAAATTTCATTTATACTTCCAGGAACGTTGTGACTCTTTGCAAAGTCGTCCCCTTCAGCAAAGCTTTCCTCACACACAATTTCCGGTGTATTAGAAGCAACAGTTTTTTCTTTGTCATATTCTTCTATTTGTCCAGTTGCTCTTTCATCCTGAGATACTCTACGATCAGGATCCAACCAATCATCTTTCAAACTCCGAGGATACGGATCCCCCAGCAAGCATTTAATGGAAATTCCTTCGAAAAATTCCGGCGCGGAGCCTTGAATAGAGGCTGCTCCCTTCAATTCCTTAATTAGAGAAGCTTTTCTTAATCTCCTTTTGTAATCTTGCCGGGAGCCGTAATGCAAAGAATCGAACTGAGGAAAATTATCCAACGAATCTGCGTGTCCTCTTGACATGCCCCATGGCAGGTTCTCACTGGAAGTTCTGCTGACAGCAGCTCGGCCAAGTAATCCATCTTCCATGCTAGTCTCCATGGTTTTCCATTCGATAAATGCACGAGTAGCCGGACTCTCTTTCACATGCCACGAATAATCCAAACCATTGACTGCGAGACATCGATTGGATGCATCGACACTTGTCTCCTTGCATTTATTTACATTCCGGGAGAGCGCTTTAAGGAACTCTTCTGGGATTTCCTTCTTTTTGGAATCTGATAGAGACCGTCTATGAGGGAACATGATTTCATCCAAAGGCTTCATCAAGGAGCAGGAATTGCAAAATCCAGATAACTGCAAGTCTTTATCCATTTCCTGCAGATCTGTCTCAGAAAATGCCTGGCTTTTAAATTGACCTGTGACGTTCTTGCGCAATATCAGAACTACGGGCCTGAAATGGTCTTGAGATTCTAAAGAAACTCTCGGGAGGCAATATTGTAAAGACAAGATCTATTTGACAAACAAGAATGCGATCGACAAATGTACACGAACGATCAAGTAAACATTGGCGATTGCAGGACTTGAGACAAATGTGACACAAATGATGAACCAATGCGAAACTTGGAATCCAAAACGTCCTAAGACAGGTGAGTAGCCGGTTGTCTCAGACCAACAACCAAGAGAAGCAGAGAAACAAGGCTGAAAACACTGCTAATTATCATAGAAATCGCTTCCAATTGTGCACTGTTTGATACAGCTGCTTAAATACGGCCAGAAAACCCCGATGCAGGACTGAAAAAGCAAGCATCCAAGCATCCAAGCAAGCAAGCGAAGATAAAGAAGAAGTCTAGGAGCGGTTACAACTGATAAGACCTGGTACGTGTTGCGATTGCAGCATCAAGCAGAGCTCTCAAGCAAGAGAAGAACAGATTGAAGCCTGGGGAACGAGAATTGTGTGACGAATCTTTGCACTCGCTGCTTTATGTCCTCTAACGCTCTTCTCCCAGAAGACGAGCTTCGACTGGAGAGAGAGAGAGAGAGAGACAGAGAGAGCGAGAGAGAGAGAGAGAGAGAGAGAGAGAGAGAGAGAAGGCAATGCTCCAATCCGATGCTTGGCTTTTCCTTCATGAAAAACCTTCTGTTTTCCAAGCCAGCCTAGTCGATGCGCACGGTGACCACTTGGATCTCCTCCGCGTGGCACAATTGCCACGTGGGCTCTTTCCAACGGCTGTTTTTGAAACCGCGATAGGATCCAACGGCCAGGACTCTGAGTCCACCCGCGTCGCGAAGATGCTCGGGGGGGGGGGGGGGGGGGACAGATTTCGTGTGGTCAGCCAGTCGCAGCGGGCCTTGTACGCCGCTGGCAGCTTACACGCACGGGATGATTTCTTAAAGCCCCCGTTGGATATACACCAAGTGGAAGCTCTGACACGTGGCATAGATCCAAGTGGTCTGGCCGGATCTGTCTCGTGCCAGCAAAAACTGGTAACGTCCTAGGCCCATTACCTTAGTTAGGCCCCAAGGAGTTTCCCCCTGCCACGTGGCAAAAATAACCAGCTTCGATGCTTGCACCTGGCAGATGTGACACGTGGCTAGCATCCAAGTGGGCTAGTGTAAAATATCTCGTGCAACTAAGCACCCACAGGCCTCACCGATGAGAGGCGTGAAGCATTCTCTGTGTAGGTGACCGGGTCACATGAGCTATAAGTCACATTTAAAGTGACCTGCGTATGACCACATACACGCGGATAAGGCTTCAATGTCCGTTTTGTTTTTGTTTTTTTTCTTCTTCTTTTTTGAGAGTGCTTCTAAGTCACTCGTTTTTTTGTGGTAGAAGCCTTGGCCACATTCCACCATGGGATCATGGATCATACCTCCTAATAGCCACTTTTCACTCTCCTAAGAGCCACTTTTCACTTTGGAGACAAAATACAAAAAACAAGAAAGAAATTGTTGGTAGCTTTCCAATCACTACCTCCAAATATCATGTGTGGTGGTGTACAGTGCTGAAGTGGGGCGTGCCCCACCCTTGTTAAACGCTTTGATTTTCCCTTGTTTTCATGAACGGGAATATTGGGGCCAAAGGATCTTATAAGATATTATAAAGTAGCTCCAACATACTTCTCAATCATGTCTTGTTATTGGTAGTTTGCTCAAGATCATAAAACTGCTTACGAAGTTCTTGCTAATTTAATGTTCTCAAATAAATGTGAAATTCATGTGTTCAATGATTCATCACATAATGAGTACAACATTGAAATAAACAAGCATCACTTAGGCAAAGCAAAATGTCATAAAACAATGGGAAGGATGAGTTCAACAATATTCATTTTGCAAGAGTATAAAACACAGAATTTTATTTGGGTGTCAAAATATTTGAAATTCCATGTGAGAAGATACTAACACATTCCAAAACATGAGTTTATTGGGTTCTTCACAATATTTGGAAATTTTGTATGAGAGAATATACTACAACATTCAACACAAAAGTTCATAATGCTTTTTTGAGGATTTCTTTGATATAATCATAAAGCTATAGCGCTCAAGCATCTAATGTAAGTATAAAGAAAAAACAAAAATATCAGTAACACGAGAATTTTGTGTCATCTTCCCTTGTACTTGATTAAAGCATGACTAATACTAGAATTAAAAGATGTTCTTTTGTTACATCACACAAAAGCACACATAGAAAGAGAGTGAGATGATGGTGATTTTCTAGGAAATCATGAGCACGTGAGGTGCTATGGAACCAATCAATGCACCATAAAGTTTGGAATCTACCTAAAATATTCCCAAGCATTTTGGATCTTTACTTTTTGAACTCTTATTTTAGCCAAAACGAAAAGACTATTCACTCATTAATCTCAAGAGATTCGCACCTTGACCATCACAATAGTGTGTATTGCTTTTGACAAGTTAGGACCATGGACAAAGCTTTATACTCTATTGCAAAATTTCACAAATGCATTAGGTATTTATGCATCATGTACACTTAGTCTAGAAGAATACATGATTTCACTTATGAAACTTTAAAATATTTGACACATTTATTCTAAAAGGTTGTAAATTTAAGTGTTAGCGAAGTATACATACATTCACATTTTGTGGAGATAGTGATAGTAATATCAAAATCATTGATCAACGAACAATCTTTTTTTAGCAAGTTGTTGCTAAAAAGCTAGTCTTGAGCGGGCGTCAAGTCTTAAGTTGAAGATTTGGGGTCCAAACTTGGTGAGGGTTAGTAGCTATACTTCCCACGCGTGGGAACTTCTGTACTGGTATTTAATCTTCATTATTCACAAGATCCAAACAATTGCATTCTATGTCATCTTGATGAGTTTTTTGGTGCTAGTTCTAGGAAAAGCATCAAAGTATGTTTGCCATCAATTAGATTTGGCTTAGTGTCATGAGATGTAATTATTTGAGGCTAAGTTCAAGCCCTTTAAATGTGTTTTACAGTTTGTTGAAAAAATTATTGAGGAGGAAGAAGATTAAGCCATGTTCTTGTCCAAAATTGGTGAAAATTGATAGGATTTGATAGTTTTTTGATAGATCAATCAATCAATCCCCCTTGTGAGTCATTAATAGACTCAAGTAAGGTCAAAACTATTGTACTTTGACATGGTATTAGAATGAGGTACAAGAGGAAATCATTAATCTTGTGTAGAATCCAAAATTAGCAAGTTTTTGGTGCAAAAAGCTAGTATTGGAAGGCCTACTAGAAATTGGATGTAAGAGTGGAGATTTGTGGATCAAATAAGATCACGATCAAAATCTGTACTGTTCACACGTGGATAGGTTTGTACCTCAAAATAATTTCCATTTTTCATTAGATCCATAAAATTTCATAGTGATTGATCTTGATGAGTTTTTTGGTGCTAGATCTAGGAAAAGCACTAGTGATCGTATGCCATTAATTAAATTTGACTTTGTGGCATTAAATCTATTTAATTGAGGCTAGGATCAAGCCCTCTTAAAGTTATTAACAGGTCTTGAAAAACCATCAAGAAGAAGGAGCAAGTGTTTAGCCATTTTTTGTCCAAAAATAGTCAAAATTGACTTGATTTGATAGTTGCTTGATACAACCTCATCTCATCTACAAACGGTTCTGAAGAAGCAAAGAGCTAACCAACAGATCCTCTGGAGCAGGGGATCTGTCAACATTTGACACCGTTGCCACTTGAACTCTAATGCATTCTAAATCCATAAGAACTGCAACATTGTCCCCGCTCAGATCACTACAAACAAACTCCCAACCTTTCCACACATCTGAGTTTCTACAAACTGGACAGAGCCACATCAATGGCTACATCATTGCCCAAATCCACGGGTTGATACACTCGCAAATCCGTTGGCTGCCTCATTGTTAGCAAACGCACTAACAGACCTGGATTTCCTTCAACGCCAAGCTCACGCTCCTCCCGTCCCCTCACGCTTCCATTCTCAACTGTCCCGTCCCGTCCCCTCATGCTTCCATTCTCAACCGGAGGCCTCACTTAAATCTCAACCGAAGGCCTCACTTAAATCTCAACCGGAGGCCCAACTTAAATCTCAACCGAAGGCCTCACGTAAATCTCAACCGAAGGCCTCACTTAAATCTCAACCGGAGCCCATTTGTCAAATCTCAACCGGAGCCATCTATCAAATCTCAACCGGAGCCCATTTGTGAAATCTCAACCAAAGCGTTTATCTGAAATCTCAACCGAAGCGTCCCGCTGAAATCTCGACCGAAGCCCCGCGTCAAATCTCGACCGAAGCTCCCACTGAAATCTCGACCGAAGCTCCACGTCCAATCTCGACCAAAGCTCCCGCTGAAATCTCGACCGAAGCTCTGCGTCAAATCTCGACCAAAGCTCCCACTGAAATCTCAACTGAAGCTCTCGATCAAATCTCGACCGAAGGCAACGATCAAATCTCGACTGAAGGCAGCGATCAAATCTCAACCGAAGCGTTTCGATCAATTCTCGACCGAGGTAGTTAGGTCAATTCTCGACCGGAGCAAGTAACTCCCATCTCGATCGGACCAAATCCACACCAGAGCACATAACTTTCAAACAAGACCTCTGATTGCCATTTTGACCAAACCACCATCTTCCCAACACCTTTGAGACTGAAATAAAATAAAATAAAATAAAATAAAAATAAAACCCATATCATGAACATAAAATTTTTTTTCAAAAAATAAAATTCATATAATAAGAAAGCCCTTTTCATACTGAGTCTTCCCCTTGACTTCCTTAAAATCCATAAAAAAAACCAAAACACCAAAAATCCTAAACAATCCAAAAACACCAAAAACTCATACCCAACACCAAAAAACTCACAACAATACCCGATGGACCAACATACCGATCCTAAAATCCCTGAAGATTATCCATACGAGATCAGGTCCCCTACAGCTGAACAAATCAGACGTCATAGATTCTACCGAATGTGGTCCCAACTCTACGAGCCATCCACAAACCCATTCGAGGGACAAGAACCTGATAGAGTCGAGTCCTCACGATCCAAAACCCATGTTCATGGTGTTGAAACATCCCATGCCAGAATACACCTAAACGAAGTTTCTGCTACCCACAGTGCTCATCATGAGAGACGTACACCCAAGTTAGATCTACCCAAGTTTGACGGTAGTTCGGACCCTCAAAGATTTTTGCAAATCTTTGAGAATGCATGTGATGTGTATGGAGAAACATCTCCCGATGCTATGGTCCAACTATTTTCGATGACCATATCGCTAAAGCACGTGATTGGTTTTTCAACCTTGATCGTGAAGATAGGACAGACTGGTCAATTTTGAAAGAGTCCTTTATCAAGCATTTTAAGCCCTTTCGCTTGATCGAGAGTCCTTTTGTCAAATTGAGTAACATCAAGATGGCAAAAGATGAATGTGTCCGAGACTATATCGAGCATTTCAAACACCTCAAAAGTCAAGTACAAGAATAGCCCTCCGAACAGTTGCTCATCATATGGTTCTTAGTCGGCCTTCCAAGATGGATTAGACGCGAGCTTAAATCCAATGATGAATATATGAGCCTAAAGTTAGCTATGTCTGATACCATCAAAGAAGAAGATGAGGGATCAGATGTTGACGAATCCAGAGAAAGGAGAACACCACGTGCTACTAACCATAAGTCAAAGTCGATCGAGGATACCCAAGATCAGCTTTGGAAATTCCAGTTGGAGTTGCTTGATAAGCAACACCAACTACAGATGGAGAAACTTACCAATGAGTTCCAAACTACCCTGAAGTCTATCTAAAACAGTATGCCTGGTCAGCCAAACCCTACACAGGTACCTTATAGACGAAAACCAATATGGTGCCCACACTGTTGAGCTACGCATCCTGCTGATGCTTGTCCTTCATATCAGCCTATTCGAGCACATACAGTCCAACAATATGAAGAACAACTGTCACAGTCTGGACATTTCTTGACTTATCATGAATATCCATCTGAAATTCCAGAACCATTAGCCATAAAAAATGCCTATGCCATTATACAAGGGCCATTGAACAACAGATGTTTCATATGTGGTGAAACCAGCCACTTCATGGTTGATTGTCCAGTCAAAACCAAGTACCACGCTGAGTGCCCCGACTGTGTCAGAAAACACGGTTTCAAAAATTGTCCAAAACAACCCAACAAGATCCTACCTGCCCGACATGTTAGCTATGACTCCCGATAGTATCCTCACGACAACACAACACAAGAACCATAACAACCAACAGCTCAACTTGCTGCTCACTCGAGAAGTTAAGAAACTCTCTAGAGCAATGATAGTTGAATCCCCTCTTATGAAGCCCAAAGTGATCCAAAAGTAATGGATCAAAAGAAAGAGCTACAAAAAAAAAAAGATGAAGACAACCGTGAACCTGCAAAATAAAGTGAGCTCCTCACCCAACAAGTGGTGGTCAAAGCTCGGCATTGCAAGTGTCCAAGGTTGCAACTGTAGAACTATCAGTTCCTTCACCCTACCACCAAGCCTTCATCATGTTTCCTTACCGTTATCAAATTGTCCATCCAAAACTGTTCCTACCACCAAATTTTTTATGATGAGTCCATCCCCTTGAGACTGATAATCGAAGTTTATGCAACCTGCAAATCGAAGGTTTTCCTTAAGACTGGAACTTCGACTGAGTGAAGAACTACGGAAACACCCAGAAGCAAAATGGAGGATACAACCTCCCAGAAGTTAGTACCTGCCAAGAAACCAGATATGAAACCGTCAATTGTAGATACAAGTGATAAAAACGACATGAGGAAGCACTCATGCATGCAGAGTTCTGAAGCTGCTGGGAGCTCTCCAAAATTTTAAGAATGTCAACCACTTGCAACAACAAGACATTCTAGGTACATTGCGACAGATTGCCGAAAGTAGTTTTTGATAAAAATTGGCAACAATAAGCACTTGATTTTATGCAAGCGAACGAGGATCTATGCTTTTTCAAGTGACGATCAAAGACACCAACGCAGAAGCGGAACGACATCGTCCAATATGAGTTGCAGTGGGTCTTACAACACATTAGGGGTGGGATGATGTTGGCTGATTCTGATGAATCCCCAAGATACTCGGACAGAGCAACTCAAGAGCACCTCTCACCTTAGACCGAGAAGGTCTCTGAAGAGATGAGACGAACAAAGACTGAGAGCCAAGTATGAGGGCCGAAAAATACTAGTTAGGAATGACAAACAAGAACTGTGTAAGCCTCATGGTGAATCCCAGAAGATGGAATGACCATGTAGGAACTAGTATTTCTAGGCAAATGTAATAAATCCAAGCAGACCCCTCTTAAAGGAAGTAGAGTGAGCCACCTTTTGATGGTGACCTCTAGTGGAGAGCATTATTTCACTTGTAATTTGTGAAATGTGGAAATTCCACTAGGATGCCACCTAAGGATTATTTAAGAGACTCCCTCTTTGTGAAGAGGAGCTTTTTGTGTATTGTATCTACTCCATGCTGAAATGAGAGGAGCCTTCACGAGTTTGCTGCATCCATTGAGCTCCTTGATCATGTTTGTCTCTTGAGTGATGCATTCATGATCTTGCCCTTCTCTTCTTTGTGTGTGGTTGTGGATTGTAGAGTGGATTAGATTTGCTGCTTTCCTAGAGTGGATTAGTTTTCTTTTCTTGTTCAGTGGATTAATGTAGGAATCAGCATTCAAGTAAACTAAATAGGCTAGAAATGTGGTATAGATCTTGCATATCCTCCAACATTCTAGTTCTTGATGTTCTTGGGATGTCCAAGAATTGAAAGTTTTATAAGTGTAGGATCTGATTCAGTTCATTTTTAGAGTAGGTAGCTGTAGAAACTATAAAACGTTCATTTGGGTTGCATGCTGATCTATAAATGAATGTTTATGGCTTGTATCTCTGTTTGAATGTGAGTGCTTTCAAGAGAGAATGACCCTGAGTTGTCCTCTGACAGGCTGGACATAATACTACAATGTCAATCCGTCCATGTTGTCTGGTTTGGGCATGGTAATATCAAGAACACATCTAATGAATGCCATGAAGCCTGGTAACAGGCAAAAATGGTTCTGAAGAAGCAAAGAGCTAACCAACAGATCCTCTGGAGCAGGGGATCTATCAACAACAAAATCAGATGCTAATGAGCACAAAACAATAGCGAATAGAAACTGTGCAATCTAAGTTGTCTCTGAGTAACTGAGAATAAGTCTGATAATAAGCAGTTCTGTTGATAAGCAGTAGTGCAATAGCAACTCTAAAATAAATCTCTAAAAGACTAAGCTAGAATGCTCAAGTGAGTTCAAGCTTGAAGCTTGATAGAGAGCTAACAACAATACTTTCTGCTTGTGAATGATCTGCTTGATAAGAGTGTAGGAAACATCATGTAATAACACTCAACTCCTTCACAATTCACAATGTTGGTTTGTTGCTTCAAAACTTGAAAAGAGATGTATGAAAAACTGACTTATACTAAGTAATTAGGTCGTCAGTTGTGATTGCTAGTTGGCTGGTGTCTGCTGGCATTCATCCAGTTCCTTCTCAGAAATTGATTGCTGATAAGCGATGAAGATTGGCCGTAAACAATCTGTCTACATAAATGAACTAAAACTGCCATAGGTGACAATGTCGACTTTTTGCAAAAAAGACGAAATGTCATAAAATCTCATTTCCTTAATATTGGGGTAGCCCCACACTTTGCCAGAGTCATTTTCTTAACATTTGAGGCACTTTGAAAAATGCGAAAAAATGTGACTTTGCATTTTTTACTCGCAATTTTGACAGGCAAAAAATGAGAAAAATGCAACACTATTCTTAAACTCCATGTATTTCTGCAGACTGCGTGAAAACATTTGTAAAACTGCAGACTGTGTAAAGACACGGAAAAATCTGCAGAACTGGATAAACAATGGATGAGGATTAAAACCGATTAGTCGATTAGTAAGAAGGAGAATAATGGCAACACTCCTCCTTAATCTGAATCCTTGAATGCCTTGACCTTCAAACTTAGTTCTACACAGAATCTTCTATGTGCTTCCAAACTTAATGCTTTGGTAAAAAAATCTACTGTCATATCTTGCATTCTACAATACTACAATCTGACCTCTTCGTTGAGAACTTTGCTTCTGACAAAATGATACTTCAGTTCAATGTGCTTACACCTAGAATGAAATCTAGGGTTGGCTGATAAAGCAATGGCACTTTGATTATCACAAAATAATGTCGTTGGAGCATATTGATTCAGACCGATATCTGAGAGTAAGTTCCTCAATCAAATTGCATCCTTTGTAGCTTGAGAGGCTGCGATATACTCTGATTCAGTGGAAGATAGAGCTATTGAAGATTGCTTGCGACTGTTTCAGGAAATTGGACCATTGTTGAGGAAGGATATAAATCCGGAAGTGGATTTACGAGTGTCTACATCTCTTGCCCAACTTGCACCTGTGTAACCACTGAGTAAGTTGAGTTTGTCGTTGCCAACTGCTCCATAACAAATGCAAAAGTCCATAGTAGCTTGAAGATATCTCATGACTCTGATAAGAGCCTTCCAATGTGTTACACCGGGATTAATCATAAACTGACTAAGAGAGCTAACTGCAAAAGCTATGTCTGTCCTGGTATAGATCATTGCATACATAAGAGTCCTATAATAGAATGGTAAGGATACTCACACATTTGCTGCTTCTCATGAATTGTTTGGGGACACTGGTCCTTTGACAATTTGAGACTTGGTTCCATTGGTGAGAGAGCTAACTTGCAATTAATCAGATTATATCTGACTAACATGTTGTAGATGTACCTATGTTGTGTAATGTGGACCAACTTCTGTTTTGTCTATGTGGATTTGAATAGCAAGGCAAAAATGAGCTTCGTTCAGATCGGTCATGTCAAATTCGAAAGATAGTATTGTCTTGGCCTCTTTTATTAGATCAGTACTGTTGTTGAAAAGCAATGTATCATCCACGTATAAAGTGATAATGATAAAAGACTGTTGCACTGCTTTGAAGTAAGCATTTGAATCTGAAGAGCTAGGTGTGTAGCTGTGATCAATAAGAAAAGTATTGATCCTTTGAAACCATGCCCGAGAAGATTACTTCAAGCCATAAAGTGCCTTATGGAGTTTGCACACATGATTGTGTTTACCCTTGATAATATAACCTTCGGGTTGCACCATGTAACTCCATTCAGATATGTTGTCTATACATCCATTTGATGTATTTCCAAATCTGTTGCAGCGACAAATGATAGCAAAAGTTGAATAGAAGAATACTTGACTACTAGACTGAAGGTCTCAGTGTAATCAATGTTGTATACCTGAGAAAATCTGTCGTGCCTTTCTCCTGTTGATGCTTCCATCTACATTGTACTTGACTTTGAAAATCCATTTGAAATCAACTACGTTTCTGCTAGCAAGTAATTCGACAATTATCCATGTCTGGTTCTTGATAAGAGATGAATACTCTTTATCCATAGCTTCTTTCCAAAGATCTGAATCAAGTTGACTGAGTGCTTCTTGGACAAACGTCAGTTCCTGAACAAGGTGGGCTGCAGACTCGTCGATATACCGGTTAGGTGGTTTGCTTGCTCTTGAAGATCTTATGGGTAATAGAGGAATTTGAACATTTCCATCATACTGTAGTTGCTGAACTACAACATCATCATCTTCTGATTTGCCGTTGATTTGTTGTTCATCAAAAGTAAAAGAGCTTGGACCTCCAATGAGAATAGTCGATTGAGGAACTGGACAGTTTAATATGTCAGGAGAATCTGACAGGTCGGCTACATGGGGACTGCCTTTTCCTTTGAGGCCTTGAAACTGATTTTTGATAAAGATGACATCTCGGCTAGTGAATATCTTCGACTCGATGGGATTGAACAACTTGTAGGCTTGATCTGAAGAAGTGTAGCTAATGAAAATACATTTGATACTCTGGAAGTCAAGTTTCTTGTTGAGATCACGAGGTATCTGCTCAAAAGCACTACATTCAAAAACTCGTAGGTTTGATTAAGAAGGTTTGGTTCCTGTCCAAATTTTGAATGGTGTTTTGTTTGAGAGACCTTTAGTAGGACATCTGTTCTAAATATAGATTGTTGTTGAAACAGCTTCAGCCCAGAAGGACTTCAGAAGTGTTGCATGTGATAACATGCACTTTGTCGATTCAACTAAGGTCCTGTTCTTTCTCTCAACAAGACCATTTGATTGAGGCGAATACGAGGTAATGTATTGTTGCTCAATGTCGTTGTTAAGGCAATACTCGTTGAATTCGGTAAAGATATATTCTCCCCCATCATCTGAACTCAGTGCTTTGATTCATTTGCCAATTTGATTCCAGCATGCTCTTTGAATTGCTTATGAAATAAATAGTTGTTCTTCTAGAGAATTCGTCAATAAAAGTAATGAAATACTTTGCATCTAGCAATGAAAGAGTTTGCATAGGTCCACATATATCTGTATGAACAACATCTAATAGACCTTTTGTTGCATGCCTATGGTTTGATCTAAAAGGAATCCTAGCCTACTTTCCAAAGATGTAGCTATGACAACAGGGAGATCGACCTTACCAGAAGGATAGTCAAGATCAAGAACCATGGATTGTTTGGACATGTTCAAAACAGATGCATAATTCAAGTGTCCTAAGCGATGATGCCATAGTAATGCTTTGTTGACTAGAACAGAGGTTTTCAAGGCTTGACTAGACTTAGAATACCAATGTGCCAATCTATATAAGTAACCCTGTCTCTTGCCGAGTGCAAGGATCTTATTACCCCTATCAATAATTTTGCATTGATTAGATTTGAATTCTACCTTATGACCTAAATCTGTAATTCTACTTACTGATAATAGATTTGTAGAGATTTTAGAAACATATAAGACCTTTGATAGTAGTTTGAATTAATCATGCTAGAATTGCAATCTTACAGTACTTTCACCTTCAATAGTGTGAGTACTATTGTCACCAAGATGAACAAATTTCTTCATGCTATAAGGTGTGTAGGAGTTGAAAACTCACATTGATTGGTCATGTGTTGAGTTGCTCAAGAATCAAAAAATCATGAATAATCCAAAATTGTGCTTTGGTCTTTGACCATGAATGCGCCTTCGTCCACTTCGACCTGGTGAGATGATGAAACTGTGTTTGCTTGTTGATTAGGTTGCTTGGCTACATTCTTCGCTTGGAGAATTTGGCAATCCTTGATCTCATGGTTATTGCGCTTGCACTACTTGCAAAAGGTCTTCTTCTTTGACTATGGATTTGATGATTGTCCTTGACTTTGAGTCAGCTTCTAATTCGTTGCAGACTTCTTGGCGCTTAGAGCCTTTGTTGACATATAGAGCTTGAGAGGAGAAAATAGACAAAGTGTCTTGACTTTTTCTATTCTCTTCTTGCAGCAACATAGTGATAACTCTAGTAAGAGTTAAATCTGAGTGTGTCGCTATGATCATCACCTAGTTCTCATATGTAGATGGCAAGCTTGAAAGCAATGTCATAATTACGTCTTGATCGTTTATGACTGATCCAACAGTGGCCATCTGTTGCAAGAGATTCTTAAACTGGTTAATGTGACTCTGAAGAGAATCACCATTAGACATCTTGAATGTGAAGAATTTCCTTCGTAGATGTAACTTAGTAGTTACGTCCCTCACTTCATATAGTGAGTTCAGGATGTCCCAAACATCTTTTGAAGTTTTAGCTTCAACTATATGTCCAATCTGTGTATTTGATATATTGAGGATAATAAGCACAAAGTTTTACCATCCTTCGATTTCCACTTTGAGTCTTCTGTGTCATCTTCAGGTTTTACTTCTATACCTATAACAACATCCCATATTCATTGGCGATTAGCAAGGTCTTCATCTTAAATTTCCACAAATGATAATTGGATCCATTCAACTTGTCTGCAATAAGACCAACTTTACACTGAGAATCCATCTGGAACTTAGTCTGTCGATTGTATCGATGACGCTAAGATGTAGTAATGCCAACAACAAGAAATCGATTCTCTGATACTGAAACGATGAAAGGAACTAAAGAACATGATATCAATTTGATATCCCAAAAGATATCAAGTATTAGAGCTTTCGCTCTGATATCAAAATAATATTAGGCCCTAAAGAAGAATCAACGCTCTGATACCATGTCGGAAATAGGATAGATAATGTAATGCAGAACCTTCTTACTTCTAATGCATGACTACACCTATCAAAAATTAAACAAAGCAATAGTGATGAAAATCACGTTCAATCTTTAATAACTAACTTTGAAATTGCTAGATACTAAGTGATTACATAGCCAAACATAAAGTATTGAATTCTCGGTCAATTTCTATCAGTTACAAAAGCAATACAAAGATGCATGCATTCTGACATATACTGAATACAATAAGAAGATAGCATTGATTCAGAAAAATAAAATTAGATGCTAATGAGCGCAAAACAATAGCGGATAGAAACCACGCACTCTAAGTTGTCTCTGAAAACAACTCTAAAATAAATCTCCAAAAGGCTGAGCTAGAATGCTCAAGAGAGTTCAAGCTTGAAAGCTTGATAGAGAGCTAACAACAATACTTTCTGATTGTGAATGATCTGCCTGATAAGAGCGCATGAAGCGTCGTGTAATAACACTCAACTCCTTCACAATTCACAATGTTGATTTGTTGCTTCAGAACTTGAAAAGGGATGTACGAACATTTTATATATACTAAGTAACTAGGTCGTCAAATGCAATTGCCAGTTGGTTGGTGTCCGCTGGCATTCATCCAGTTCCTTCTCAGAAATTGATTGTTGATAAGCAGTGAAAATTGACTGTAAATAGTCTGTCTGCATAAATGAACTAAAACTGCCACAGGCGATAGTGTCACAAAAAGACGACAATGTTGGCTTTTTGCTAAAAAGGCGACACTGTCATAGAATCTCATTTTCTTAATATTGGGGTAGCCCCACACTTTGCTAGAGTCATTTCCTTAACATTTGAGGCACTTTGAAAAATGCGACTCTGCATTTTTTAGTTGCAATTCTGCAGGCGAGAAATGCGAAAAATACAACACTGTTGTCAAACTCCATGTATTTCTGCAAACTGTGTAAAAACACTTGTAAATTCAGCAGATTGTGTAAAGACATGGGAAAATTCGCAGAACTGGATAAACAATGGATGAGGAATAAAACCGATTAGTCGATTAGTAAGAAGGAGAATAATCCAACATTTGTGAGTTTCTAGGGTCAAATCAAAACCAATTTGTTGAGTATTTGTTTGTAGAATTCATTAGGAAGATGGGAACAATTCGTGCTCCAAGACATGTATGAATTTGTGCTTGAAGAAGAGGATGAACCTCTTGGTGCACAAGAGTTGATTAGATACAAGAAGAAAGCTAGGCTAGCACTTCATTGCATTAAATTGAATGTTGGTAATGATCTTTTGAAAGAAGTTTTTTCTTGTACATTGGCCAAAGAGGCATGAGATTCATTGAAATCCATTTTTGAATCCAAGAACACTTCTAGAGTCCTCATGATTACATATCAACTTTTGCAAAGCATGAGGAGATAGGATTTTTGGAGCAAATTGGCAATCTTGACTTTTCTACACATTTGTCTTGAGTTTTTGTGAATGCTTTGGTATCTAAACTTGATTCCAGTTAACTTTGATAATAGGTTGTACTGGAGTCCATACCAAACACATGCATTTGATCAGTAGTTTTAATTTCTTTTGATTGTGGGATCCAATATTGATTTTCTAGATCAAGATCTTGTGACTAGTTTTGCAATAGATAGGTGTATTAATCGATCAATCACTCTTGGAGCTTGATATAGGTTCATTTATGGTCCTTTGTACCGTACTTTCAACATGGTATCAGATCCAAGTACAAGAGGATAATCATTGATCAAAGGACAATCCTTTTTTAGCAAGTTGTTGCTAGAAAGCTAGTCTTGAGAGGGCAAGTTCAAATCAAGTCTTAGGTTGAAGATTTGGGTCCAAACTTGGTGAGGGTCAGTAGCTATACTTCCCACATGTGGGAACCTCTGTACCAGTATTTGACCTTCATTATTCACAAGATCCAAACAATTGTATTCTATTGTCGGAGAAATTGGAGGATCAGTCCATTCAATTCTCTTGGTGCGTGCACTATTGGTGACTTAGTAGGCGAACACAAGAACATAATAATTTTAGAGCTTCTAATGCGCAGTGGTAGCATAATCGATGAGAAGACAACCAGACAAAACAATTAGATGGCCAGACAGAACATAATAATTTTAGAGCTTCTAATGCGTGGTGGTAACAAAAGCGATGAGAAGACAACCAGACAAAACACTCAGATGGCCAGACAGAACATAGAATAACATTGCAATATTGACACAAATCTGAACGTAGAACCAAACAGAGTTGTAATCAGATTAAGTATAACGAAATATACAAGTTAATAATGCAGGTGAGCACAAAACAGTAGTGGACGTAACCACGTGCTTTCCAAGGCTAATCACAATCTATGAAGGTTATGAACCTATTACTGATAATTTGTCTGAAAGAAAGAATTGACGCGTGAAAGCATCTACAATGTCTGTCTCACTTGTTACAAATCATAATTCGTTTCTGAATACTAATATATTCACAAATTTTATAGGTGCGCAGATGAAGAAGGTACAAAAGTGGTTGTGCTGTCTGTAGGAGATTGTGGGTGGTTGTTGTTGTTGCCAACTTTGTTTATATAGTGCGTGGAGTGAGCGTGAGGAGGTTGCAACGTCGAATTTCTGCTCAGATTGCATGTGTTTGAAAATGCAAAAAACATGACACTCTTTGGCTTTTGGCCTTGTTCTTATCTAATTTTACACGTAAATATGTAGACTATGCAACTATCGCATTTTTTGCTTGTCTAATTTTACATGTAAATATGCAGAGTGTGCAATTGTCACATTTTTTGCCTGTCATAAATTGCAAGTAAAAGTGCAGACCGTTGTGACAAACAATTCAAATATGTAGACTGTGGGACAACACAAGTAAAATGCAGCAACATGAATAGAGACAGATTAACATAGGATTTAGGAGAGTAGATGTTGTGTGCAGATCATGTTAGAATTAAAAGTAAGTTTTGTTTATCCAGACGTTTGGCTACACCCCCCCTTAATCTGGATCCGTAAATACCTTGATCTTCAGACTAAGCAATGCACAAAACGTGTTGTGTGTATTAACATTTAATGCCTTTGTAAATTTATTTGCAACCATGTCCTGTGTTCTACAGTACGTTAAGCTTACCTGCTTGTTGAGAACCTTGTCCCTAATATAGTGACATTAGATCTCAATGTGATTACTCATAAAGTGAAATCTAGGGTTGGCCGATAAGGCAATAGCACTCTGATTATCACAGAATATGATTGTAGGGCTGTATTGATAGTAAATTTTTCAACCAAAATGTTTATTTAATAGATTGAGAAGCAACAATGTATTCTGCTTCTGTAGATGAAAGAGCGATAGAGGTTTGCTTACAACTGTTCCATGAGATAGGACCATCGTTGAAAAAGAATGTAAACCTAGATGTGGACTTACGATTGTCTACATCTCTGTATTTCGTAGAGACAAATTGCTCCTAAGTAATAAAGACTTTCCCATATTCAAACCCAGATAGACTTTGATGATATAGAATTATCAATGATCAATATTCTTTCAGGATATTGTATGAATTTATTACTTTAATGAATTGAGTAACAGACATTGACACCTGTAGAACTAAGAATCTTTTATGAACCATGTTTGATGGTATTATGAACATTGACCTTTCTTTGAAGGGATGTGTAGCTATGCATGAATGTACCTGAAGAATCAGAGCAAGAATAAGAAGCCCTCTGGGCTTAAGGACTGACCTCTCTTTGAGGGTATGTGCAGGTACTCGAGAAAGTGCCAGAAGAACAAGAATCGAAACAAGAAGCTTTCTAAGCTTAAAGACAATAAACAAGAAGGCTTTTGACAAAGTCTATTAAGAAGGCTAAGAAGAGTCTACAAAGAAGGCTTATTACTAAGTCTATGATGAAGGTTCAGAGGAGTCTATAAAGAACAAGACAAGGCCTAGGGTCTGACCACCCCAGTGACTTTTTCCACCATGATTGAGGATGGGCAACCTCTAGAAAATAAGTGCCAATGACCATGATTGAGGATGGGCAACCTCTAGAAAAAAGGGCCTAGGAATTAATGGACATTATGCAAAAACAAGATGGACATATACCTTGGCTCTTCCTTAGGAAGATTGCACTTGGGTAAATTCCCAAGTTGTAACCATGTAAAATCATATGTAAATAAAATTCAAGTTTGAACCTTGTACCACCTACCTCCCACCTACTTTTCCACATGCATTCTAGGCTATTTGACACCTAGAATGAGGCGCCCTCCTACACTCTCACTTCATTAGCCAAATCACCATAATAACTTTCCCAAGCTAATACACATCACTCATTCACCCTCTCTATCTAATACACCTCACCCATGCACTCCACTTCACCCTAAGTCCAATTGGAGTCTTCCTCACACCTCATGCACTTGAACTGACACCTCACTCACTTTGGAAGGACTCTCCACTCTCTATATATAGTGGAAATGCACCCCTCTACCAAGAGGATGGAAGGATGTTGCATCCAAACTCTGTCATTTTGTTGTTTGTTGTGTACAGGTGCTTTGGAGAAGAGGATTGAGGCATTACCTCAAGGAGGCTATGTTATTTTGTGATTGAAGGATTTTTGGAGCTCAAACCCTCAAAATTCTCTCTCTCTCTCTCTCTCTCTCTCTCTCTCTCTCTCTCTCTCTCTCTCTCTCTCTCTCTCTCTCTCTCTCTCTCTCTCTCTCTCTCTCTCTCTCTATCACTTTCACCTTCTCTCAAAACCATGGTATGCTCTTTAAAATGTTACTCATATGTAAGAATGGTTGATCAGTACTTTTGCATGTCAGGTTATCTGTGGCCTATTGTCCATGCATGTTAGACCTAGAGCTTGCATGTCAGATTTGAAGCTTGCATGTCGTAGCATCTGTGGCCTATTTTCCATGCATGTCAGATCTAGAGCTTGCATGTCATATCTAAAGCTTGCATGTTTGATTTGAAGCTTGCATGTCACACCATGCATTGCCAAATGACCATGCATGTCACTTCATGACTGTTGCATGTCAAGAATCTATGAACCCTTATGATTGCATGTCAAGAATCTAAGATCCATTTGGATTGCATGACAAGAATCTAAGATCCAACATGATTGCATGTCAAAAAGATTAAGACTTACGAAGAAATTTCTATGCTTTTGTTAAGTTAGATATGGAATTAAGATCATTGAATATGAACTAAGTTTATGTAAGTTGATGTTCCTAATCTGAGACCCCTATTGGAATCCATTGTATATGTAATTGGCATTGGCCAATTGGATTTGCATAATGATAAGAAAAGAATCCTTCGGGGGGGGTTTCCCCATCTTGACCCCTCAGTGCTCCCGCTGTTGTGTGAATGAATCTTGTGATGCAATGTTTTTTTGAGTTTTGATTTAAAGTCTTATATGATTTTCATTAAGTTTATTTGAGACTAGCTTTATGTGAATGATAAGCCAATTAAAGCTTTTGGCCTTTAAGAACCTAGGACAGGCCTTCACCCTCGAGTTCACAGTTTGGTATCAGAGCTATGGTTTAATATGTCATGAACTTGACTGGAAGAACTTGTATGTTTATGCATGCAGAAGAACATAAAGCTCCACCCGATGTTAAAGAGACCTTGTGCTACAGAAAGCAAGAACTGCTTGGAAAAGATCAAGAAGACCAAGACTCCTGCTAGGCATGATGAAGAACCAGATGACAACGAAACACTGGAAGCCTAGTACTTGTGGAGAACTAGAAGACCATGCTTATCAAGAACATACAACTTAAGACTAGTTTCGGCCATAAAATCATTGAAGGCCGTACTAGTAAAACAAAGGGAGAATTTCTTGAACCACAATGATTGTCCACTAGGATCACAAGAATGTCTTAAATGTAGATCTCGAAATGCTTTAGAAAAAAACATCAAATAGAATGATAAATTCTAAGTTGTTTTCCAAGAATGGTTTTGATTCAATACTATCAGTACTTTTTTTCAAATGTTTTAAACATGCGAGTTATGTGATCTAAGCCTTTAGTAGCCTAGTGCACGACATGTAATGTTAGTATACATTTGTTTGCATACTTTATGCAAAAGTAAACCTTGATGATATGTTGAAATAAGTCAACCATACATGGAAAGAATTCCTAGTGATTATCCTTAGAGTATAGAAGCATTGCTTCTTAGAAATGATTTCTTGATTAAGATGGAACCAGATTTCAAGCATATTTTGAAATCATGTATAGGAAGTTAAACCTCCTAAGACATTATGTAAAACCATGACTAGTATGACAACATACTAAGGAGGAACGAGGACTGAAAACTTTAAGATCACTTCACCGTATGTCATTCCTGAATCCCTAATGAAACAATATACTATGAAATTGTTTTTGAATCTAAAGCCTAGGATGAAAATGAAATGACTGGATCTACCCAAGATAGATTCAGTAAGCTAATTCTCAATTCATAAAGAGATCTGAGTTAGATCAAGGAACTGAAAAGATTCTTCACCCAAAGTTGATCTTAACATATAAGATCAAATCTGAAAGAAAGAAATAAGCATAAACACAATATTTCCTAAAGTTAAAAAAAAGCATTCGATTATGGATGCCAGATGAATGGAAGAAGAATTCTTGCAAGAATATAATTTTTTTTTTAAAAGATTTAAGACTCTTAGTTGAGAAATAATTCGTTGAGGACAACGCTTTATGCGTTGGAGGGGTGTAATTTGAAGACACAAATTGCTCCTAAGTAATAAAGACTTTCCCATATTCAAACCTAGATAGACTTTGATGATATAGAATTATCAATGATCAATATTCTTTTAGGACATTTTATGAATTTATTGCTTTAATGAATTGAGTAACAAGCATTGACACCTGTAGAACTAAGAACCTTCTATGAACCATGTTTGATGGTATTATAAACACTGACCTTTCTTTGAAGGGTTGTGCAGGTACGCACAACCGTACCTGAAGAATCAGAGCAAGAAAAAGAAGCCCTCTAGGCTTAAGGAAGACCTCTCTTTGAGGGTATGTGCAAGTATTCGAGAAAGTGTCAGAAGAACAAGAATCGAAACAAGAAGCTTTCTAAGCTTAAAGATAGTAAACAAGAAGGCTTATTACTAAGTCTATAATGAAGGCTCGGAGGAGTCTATAAAGAACAGGACAAGGCCTAGGGTCTGACCACCCTAGTGACTTTTTCCACCATAATTGAGGATGGGCAACCTCTAGAAAATAAGTGCCAATGACCATGATTGAGGATGGGCAACCTCTAGAAAAAAGGGCCTAGGAATTGATGGACATTATGCAAAACAAGATGGACATATACCTTGGCTCTTCCTTAGGAAGATTGCACTTGGGTAGATTCCCAAGTTGTAACCATGTAAAATCATATGTAAATAAAAGTCAAGTTTGAACCTTGTACCACCTACCTCCCACCTACTTTTCCACATGCATTCTAGGCTATTTGACACCTAGAATGAGATGCCCTCCTACACGCTCACTTCATATGCCAAAGCACCATAATACCTCTCTCAAGCTAATACACATCACTCATTTACCCTCTCTATCTAATACACCTCATCCATGCACTCCACTTCACCCTAAGTCCAGTTGGAGTCTTCCTCACACCTCATGCACTTGAACTTGACACCTCACTCACTTTGGAAGGACTCTCTACTCTCTCTATATAGTGGAAATATGCCCCTCTACCAAGAGGATGGAAGGATGTTGAATCCAAACTCTGCCATTTTGTTGTTTGTTGTATACAGGTGCCTTGGAGAAGAGCATTGAGGCAATACCTCAAGGAGGCTATGTTATTTTGTGATTGCAGGAATTTTGGAGCTCAAACCCTAAAAATTTCTATCTCTCTTTCACATCACACACAAAGACATTCTCTCTCTCTCTCTCTCTCTCTCTCTCTCTCTCTCTCTCTCTCTCTCTCTCTCTCTCTCTCTCTCTCTCTCAACCATGGTATGCTCTTGAAACTGTTACCCATATGTAAGAATGGCTGATCAGTACTTTTACATGTCAGACTATCTCTGGCCTATTGTCCATGCATGTCAGACCTAGAGCTTGCATGTCAGATTTGAAGCTTGCATGTCATATCATCCGCGGCCTATTGTCCATGCATGACAAATCTAGAGCTTGCATGTCAGATTTGAAGCTTGCATGTCGTAGCATCTGTGGCCTATTTTCCATGCATGTCAGATCTAGAGCTTGCATGTCAGATCTAAAGCTTGCATGTCAGATTTGAAGCTTGCATGTCACACCATGCATTGCCAAATGACCATGCATGTCACTTCATGACTGTTGCATGTCAAGAATCTATGAACCCTTATGATTTCATGTCAAGAATCTAAGCTCCAATTGGATTGCATGACAAGAATCTAATATCCAACATGATTGCATGTTGGAAAGATTAAGACTTATGAAGAAATTTCTATGCCTTTGTTAAGCTAGATATGGAATTAAGATCATTGAATATGAACTAAGTTTATGTAAGTTGATGTTCCTACATCTGAGACCCCTATTGGAATCCATTGTATATGTAATTGGCATTGGCCAACTGGATTTGCATAATGATAAGAAAAGAATCCTTTGGGGAGGGGGTCCCCATCTTGACCCCTCAGTGCTTCTGCTATTGTGTGAATGAATCTTGTGATGCAATGTTTATTCGAGTTTTGATTTAAAGTCTTATTTGATTTTTATTAAGTTGATTTGAGACTAGCTTTATGTGAATGATAAGCCAATTAAAGCTTTTGGCCTTTAATAACCTAGGATAGGCCTTCACCCTCCAGTTCACAGTTTGGTATCACAGCTATGGTTTAATATGTCGTGAACTTGACTGGAAGACCTTGTATGTTTATGCATGCAGAAGAACATAAAGCTCCACCCAATGTTAAAGAGACCTTGTGCTACAAAAAGCAAGAACTGCTTGGAAAAGATCAAGAAGACCAAGACTCCTGCTAGGCATGATGAAGAACCAGATGACAACGAAACATTGGAAGCCTAGTACTTGTGGAGAATTAGAAGACCATGCTTATCAAGAACATACAACTTGAGACTAGTTTCGGCCATAGAATCATTGAAGGCCGTACTAGTAAAACAAAGGGAGAATTTTTCGAACCACAATGATTGTCCACTAGGACCACAAGAATGTCTTAAATGTAGATCTCAAAATGCTTTAGAAAAAAACATCAAATAGAATGATAAATTCTAAGTTGTTTTCCAAGAATGGTTTTGATTCAATACTATCAGTACCTTCTTTCAAATGTTTCAAACATGCGAGTTATGTGATCTAAGCCTTTAGTAGCCTAGTGCACGACATGTAATGTTAGTATACATTTGTTTGCATATTTATGCAAAAGTAAACCTTGATGATATGTTGAATTAAGTCAACCATACATGGAAAGAATTCCTAGTGATTATCCTTAGAGTATAGAAGCATTGCTTCTTAGAAATGATTTCTTGATTAAGATGGAACCAGATTTCAAGCATCTTTTGAAATCATGTATAGGAAGTTAAACCTCCTAAGACATTATGTAAAACCATGACTAGTATGACAACATACTAAGGAGGAACGAGGACTGGAAACTTTTAGACCACTTCACCCTATGTCATTCCCGAATCCCCAATGAAACAATTTACTATGAAATTGTTTTTGAGCAATCTAAAGCCTAGGATGAAAATGAAATGACTAGATCTACCCAAGATAGATTCAGTAAGCTAATTCTCAATTCATAGATTAAGAGATCTGAGTTAGATCAAGGAACTGAAAAGATTCTTCACCCAAAGTTGATCTTAACATATAAGATCAAATCTGAAAGAAAGAAATAAGCACAAACACAATATCTCCTAAAGTTTAAGAAGCATTCGATTATGGATACCAGATGAATGGAAGAAGAATTCTTTCAAGAATATCACATTTTTTTTAAAAGATTTAAGACTCTTAGTTGAGAAATTTTTCGTTGAGGAAAACACTTTATGTGTTGGAGGGGTGTAATTTGTAGAGACAAATTGCTCCTAAGTAATAAAGACTTTCCCATATTCAAACCCAGATAGACTTTGATGATATAGAATTATCAATGATCAATATTCTTGTAGGATATTTTATGAATTTATTACTTTAATGAATTGAATAACAAGCATTGACACCTTTAGAACTAAGAATCTTCTATGAACCATGTTTGATGGTATTATGAACACTGACCTTTCTTTGAAGGGATGTGCAGGAACGCACGAACGTACTTGAAGAATCAGAGCAAGAAAAAGAAGCCCTCTAGGCTTAAGGACTGACCTCTCTTTGAGGGTATGTGCAGGTATTCGAGAAAGTGCCAGAAGAACAAGAATGGAAACAAGAAGCTTTCTAAGCTTAAATATAGTAAACAAGAAGGCTTATAAAGAAGGCTTATTACTAAGTCTATAATGAAGGCTCGGAGGAGTCTATAAAGAACCGAACAAGGCCTAGGGTCTGACCACCCTAGTGAATTTTTCCAACATAATTGAGGATGGGCAACCTCTAGAAAATAAGTGCCAATGACCATGATTGAGGATGGGCAACCTCTAAAAAATAGGGCCTAGGATTTGATGGACATTATGCAAAAACAAGATGGACATATACCTTGGCTCTTCCTTAGGAAGATTGCACTTGGGTAAATTCCCAAGTTGTAACCATGTAAAATCATATGTAAATAAAAGTCAAGTTTGAACCTTGTACCACCTACCTCCCACCTACTTTTCCACATGCATTCTAGGCTATTTGACACCTAGAATGAGATGCCCTCCTACACTCTCACTTCATATGCCAAATCACCATAATAACTCTCTCAAGCTAATACACATCACTCATTTACCCTCTCTATCTAATACACCCTTTCCATGCACTCCACTTCACCCTAACTCCAGTTGGAGTCTTCCTCACACCTCATGCACTTGAACTTGACACCTCACTCACTTTGGAAGGACTCTCCACTCTCTATATATAGTGGAAATGCGCCCCTCTACCAAGAGGATGGAAGGATGTTGCATCCAAACTCTGCCATTTATTGTTTGTTGTATATAGGTGCCTTGGAGAAGAGGATTGAGGCATTACCTCAAGAAGGCTATGTTATTTTGTGATTGCAGGATTTTTGGAACTCAAACTCTCGAATTTCTATCTCTCTTTCACATCACACACAAACACATTCTCTCTCTCTCTCTCTCTAAACCATGGTATGCTCTTGAAACTGTTACCCATATGTAAGAATGGCTGATCAGTACTTTTGCATGTCATGCTATCTCTGGCCTATTGTCCATGCATGTCAGACCTAGAGCTTGCATGTCAAATTTGAAGCTTACATGTCATATCATCCGTGGCCTATTGTCCATGCATGACAGATCTAGAGCTTGCATGTCAAATTTGAAGCTTGCATGTTGTAGCATCTGTGGCCTATTGTCCATGCATGTTAGATCTAGAGCTTGCATGTCAGATCTAAAGCTTGCATGTTAGATTTGAAGCTTGCATGTCACACCATGTATTGCCAAATGACCATGCATGTCACTTCATGACTGTTGCATGTCAAGAATCTATGAAGCCTTATGATTGCATGTCAAGAATCTAAGCTCCAATTGGATTGCATGACAAGAATCTAATATCCAACATGATTGCATGTCGAAAAGATTAAGACTTATGAAGAAATTTCTATGCTTTTTTTTAAGCTAGATATGGAATTAAGATCATTGAATATGAACTAAGTTTATGTAAGTTGATGTTCGTACATCTGAGACCCCTATTGGAATCCATTCTATATGTAATTGGCATTGGACAATTGGATTTGCATAATGATAAGAAAAGAATCCTTCGGGGAGGGGGGTCCCCATCTTGACCCCTCAGTGCTTCCGCTGTTGTGTGAATGAATCTATGTGATGCAATGTTTTTTCGAGTTTTGATTTAAAGTCTTATTTGATTTTTATTAAGTTGATTCGAGACTAGCTTTATGTGAATGATAAGCCAATTAAATCTTTTGGCCTTTAAGAACTTAGGACAAGCCTTCACCCTCGAGTCACAATCTCCTCCCCAGCTTGCATCAGAATATCCACTGAGCTGATGAAGATTGTTGTTGTTGACTTCTCCATAGCAGATGCACTGGTCCATGGTAGCTTGAATATACCTTATGACTCTTATGAGAGCCTTCCAGGGTAATGCTTGAATTAGCTATAAATTGGCTAAGTGAACTTACTGCAAAAGAGATCTCAGGTCTTGCACAGACCATTGCATACATGAGAGATCCAAGTATCGATCGATAAGGATACTTTCTCATCTGCTCTTCCTCCTGCTGGTCTGAGGACATTGGTCCCTTGACAAACCCAGGCCTGGATCCATCGGTGAGTGAGCTAAGTTACAATTCATCAGATTATATATGTCAAGAACATTGTGAAGATATCTTTATTGAGTAATATAAATTAGTCGTCTCGCTCTGTCTTGGTGAATTTGAATGCCCAGACAGAAGTGAGCTTCATCCAGATTAGTCATGTCAAACTCAAAAAACAACATCTTTTTAGCATCCTTATCCAAATTGGTATTGTTGCTGAAAAGTAGTGTATTATCCACGTATAAGATAATGATAATGAAAGATTGATGCACTGATTTAGAATAGACGTTGCAATCAGTAGTGCTTGGTTGGAAACCTTGTTGGATAAGGAATGTGTTGATCCTCTGAAACCAAGCTCTCGCTGACTGTTTCAAGCCGTAAAGTGCCTTATGGAGTTTACAGACATGATTTTTCATACCTTCTAGAATATATCCTTCGGGATGGATCATGTAGTTGTCTTCTTCTATAACTTCATTCAGATATGTTGTTTGCACATCAAGTTGATGTACTTCAAGGTCGGCTACTACAACATATGATAGGAGGGCTTGAATCGATGAATGCTTGACTAGTGGACCGAAAGTCTCACTATAGTCAACGTTGGAAATCTAAGTAAATTCTCATGCTACCAGTCTTGCCTTCCTTCTATCAATCGCTCCATTGGCATTGTACTTTATCTTAAAGATCCATTTGCAATCGATAATATTATAGCCAATAGGAGCTTCGACTAATGACCAGAGTCTGGTTCTTGTTCAGAGAAGAATATTCTCTGTCCATCACTTCTCTCCAAAGATCAGAGTCTGCTTGGCTAAGTGCCTCCTCGACTATCGTCAGTTCCTGTATCAAAAGACAAATAGACTCAAGAGTATGTCTTGTGGGCTGCTGTATGCGCACTTGGCTTGATCATCATGGAGGAATTGACTGATGAACCATTCTTGGGACTTGTTGCTGGGTAGTAGCAACATCTTCGTCTGATTCGCTGTCAAGTAGTGGATCGACGATGGACACGCTTGAGCCTGAAGCTTGGATTGACGTGTCAATGGTAGGTGTTAAAGGTTCTTCTGGATCAATGTCTTTGCCTTTGATGTTGATGAACTGATCCTCGATAAAGATTGTATCTCGAATGAACAAAATTTGCTGGGTATCGGAATCGTACAACTTGTATGTATTGTTAGATGAAGTATAACCAATCAGGATGGTCTTGAGACCTTGGAAGTCAAATATTTTCCTCGTCTCTTTTGGGATCTGCACGTAGGTAATGCATCCGAATACTCGTAGGTTCTTCACAGAAGGCTTAGAGCCTGTCCACACCTCATGGGGTATTCGAGGGCCTTGGTTGAGCATCTGTTTTGGACGTAAGTTGCAGTGGGGACAACTTCGGCCCAGAAGCTCTTGGGCAGTGATGCATGCGTCAACATATATTTAGCTCATTCACCCAGAGTACTGTTATTCATCTCGGGCAATCCATTTGACTAAGGAGAATAAGTAGTGATAAATTGCTGCTCAATGCTTTGGATTTGGCAATACTCCTTAAATTCGGTAGAGATGTACTCTCCACCGTTGTCAAAACTCAGGGCTTTGATCGTCCTTTCAGTCTCTTTTTCTGCACACTCCTTGAAGATTTTCAAGCAATTAAAAGCTTCTGATTTCTTCCTGATAAATTACACCATAGTTCTTCTGGAGAATTCATTAATAAAAGTTATGAAATACTTTGCATCTTTCAGAGAAGGATTCTGTATTGGGCCACAAATGTCTGTATGTACTGTCGAAAACTGGTGTGCAGAAGATAGGCCTAGCTAAAAAAAAAAAACGAATGAAAATAATTCAAGTGTCTAGAAAGAAATTTTTTTGTGCACGGCAGAAAAAACTATCTTCATCTTTCCAATGCATGACTACGCCTATCAATTTCAAACAAAAAAATAGTGATAGAAATCACGTTTGATCTTATAGTAACTAACTTTGAAATCGCCAGTACTATAGTGATTACGTAGCCAAACAATTAAGCATCGAAAATTATGAGACAAATAATTATTCGAAAATTGTTCGCGAATTAGTCGCGAAGGAATACAAAAACGCATACATTCTGAGACGAAGCTGAACGCAATGAAGGATAGTATTCATTCAATATGAAAACATTACAAAAGTAAATGAGTACAATAAGTTGCGGATCGAAGTCGCGTACTCTATGCTATCTCTGAGCGGCTAAAATGAAAGTCTGAACTAAGCGCAATGCTGATAAGCAATAGTGAAATAGCAATATCTAAAACAACTCTAAGAAGTGAGCTAGAATGCTCAAGAGTGTTCAAGCTCATAGGCTTGAGAGAGAGAGAACTAACTATTCAAATGTTTTTAATAATCTTGATAATCTGATAATGAAACTGTGTGAATATGAACAGCTATTTATCATTAGAGAACATATGGGCCCAAAGAGAGCCCTATAAAAAATGCCATGTAGGAAAGAGAAAAATAACTATAAAGTAATTATAATATCATTTTCTAACTTCTTTACGCATCTACCCACACTACTTTCCATGTAAATGAATGCACCTTAGTTTAGTCACATCAAGCTTCACCAGTGTTTACCACAGTTAAGATATAATTTTTCAAAATGTTGAAATATTTCCTCATAATAGTTGGGAACACTCAAAAATTTGAATTAGGAGTGACATTCCTGAGAAAAGCCTATGCCATCTCTATCTCTAGCAGAGTCGTTAGCGCCATCTCTAGCTTTGTTATTGTCATTGTGTTGTTTGTTACTATACTACTGTACTGATGACAAAGCTTTATCATCTTCATGTGGATCCGTCACCAGAATATGCTCCGCTCAGGACGAGAAATTCAAAGCAACCCAAATTGTCAACTTCTGATATGGTCCGATACAGGGAGAAAAAGCTAAAACATGTAGATTTATGGTCATCAGGAACATTGTATCCTATTGATCCATGTTCATTGCAACATCCAGATTTTCATTTGGTGAGTCAATTAATAATCTATATGTGTCATGGTAAAAATGGCCTTTTGGGTTACTATGAGAATTTGATGCTCTATGGGAATGCACATTCAATGCAAAGAATACATTATTTGGAAGAGGAATCAAGGAAAATATCAAAGGAGTGCAAAGAAAAATCTACAAAGATGAAAACTTGTTTGGATGAAAATGAGATGCTCAAGGAGGAGATCCAAAGGTTGAAATCTTCTTTGCATCATTATACAACTAGTAATGATGAGATAAAAATTGCATTTCAATCCATGTGTATCTCATATTTGTCTCTTGTTAAAGATATGGATGTGCTCATCAGAAAGGTCCGAAGCAACAAGAGGAAAAGACTGGTAAACAAGGATATATGTGATCTATCATCCAGAGGAGGTCATAGAAAAAGACGAATCCATGCGTTCAAGTAAGTTATAGCCTATTTGGTACTGAAAATTGCTTGAACTTTTTGATTTATTCATAATCACTAATTTTGTTATTTATTCATTTCAACTTTCTGTTAATTTGCTTATTATATATTGTTGTGAATACTATGAGTGTCCTAATTTCTACTGACATTTTCATGAACATTATGTTTGCAATGCAGATCAGCATTGGTTGTTGAAGACCATTTGGCCGATGAGATTTCAATTGGAAACTCACTAGGCTCTATCTTGACTTCTAAATCTATGAAATCAATGTTAATTGATAACAAAATGAAAAAGGTTAAGGCGTCAGTTATTGATAGCATTATGGATGAAATTGAAAAAATATTAGACACCACATTGCTTCAGGGGACATGTGACTTTTCTAGCATCAGTAGGGAAGCATATGCAACAACGTTGAAGATGATAAAGGAGGCATTTGCACAGGTAAATATTAAAAAGTTTCCAATTCCACGACCATTTCATCTTTAAAAAAAAAAAGACATGTTAAACCATGGTATGCAGACAATAGTTGGTAATCCATCTCATATCAATGAAGTGTATTGCTCGAAAGGAGAAAGTCTAGCATATAACAATTCCAACAATTTATTTATTGACATGAATCAGTTATCAACATTCATCATAAATTTTTATGGTATTACAAATGAGAATGTCAATAACAAGTTGATAGTTG
This sequence comes from Diphasiastrum complanatum, assembly GCA_029204225.1. NCBI lineage: Eukaryota > Viridiplantae > Streptophyta > Lycopodiopsida > Lycopodiales > Lycopodiaceae > Diphasiastrum > Diphasiastrum complanatum. The sequence continues at coordinate 41,134,169 of CM055112.1, read as the reverse complement.
CTCTCAAGTTAGATGAGTCTAAAATTATAAAAGGACAAAAAATGGAAAGAGTCAGTCTCACAATCATGAATGGAACACTTTCAAATTCAGAAGACTCAGAAGGCCTCAATTTCAGTGTTCAATCAGAAAATGATATCTGGTGGTTGGCAGCATTTCAGGTATAGCAGTTCCTTCGCATAATAAATAGGGATAATCATTTGAATATGGATTTCATATCTAAAATCTTCTATGTGTTAATATTATGAGGCTAATCACGTTTTTGTATTCTGTTAGAGGTGCTGAAAGAAGACCATAACATTCTCTCATGGATATTTAATAGAACATCATATCCTGCCACCATAAAAAATCACATGGAAGGAGTTCCACTCAATATTTTTGGAATTGGCACTTTCAACATTGAATGGCATTTAGCAGGAGATCTGAAGACATTAGAATATATGTTCATTGTATCTCATGGCGCTAACTCTAAACACCCTTGTTTGTACTGCATGAAAACAACAAAAGACATGACAAGGAGTACAGGAATATCAAGAGATCGAGAAGATCCTAATTGGAAACCTGTACTACCGATTCCTCTACGAAATGTTCATATCTGTACATTGCATACGGAGGTGCGTATTATAGAAAAAATTATATATGTTCACATCTTGTTTGCATGGAATTCCGAGCCAAAGGCCTTTGCAAAGGAAGCTATTTCCAGATTAGAGTATGTGTTGTCAAAGCAGGCTTACATAAAGGCCACGTTAAAATAAAAAAAGATGACAAGTTATTAGGTAAAACAAGAAATATTCCATGCAAGCCGAGCATTGGAGGATCTAAAGCTCGAAGATTTTTATCAATATATTCTGGCAAACAATCTAAGGTTCAATACACGGTTGGGAAAGAAATTATTGCAACAACTCAAGATTTCGAAGAAGAAGGTTCTACTCGTATACACAAAGTAGAAGTTTGGAAAAAGTTAGACAACATGGTGAAATACTTGAGAAAAGATAAATTTTCAAATACCGATGTCCAAATGATACAGAAAACAACCAATGAATTTGTGGATGCAGTTCTTCAGGTTTGAGGTCCACATCATCAACTCCTCTGACTTTGAATTTTTTGAGTCGACTTCCATGTCATCACCATTCTGTCAACTTGCTCTACCCTGTCCAACACAGACTATGTTAACAGTTCATTTTAGTACTTGTTGGTAATTGCATTGTTCACGCTCGTTGCCCACACAGTCATTGTAACTGTTCCATGTAAAATACATAACGACAACTCATGAATAAAGGAAAGGAGAGACATAAGTAATAAGAGTGATGAATTCATGGATGAGCAACAAGAACATGCATGATTTAGTGTTCCTCCGCGAATTGTATCTTAATTATTTGATTCTTGAGGATCAAAGATATTCTAGAGAGTGAAAGCTATTCAAGAAGTAGAGATAGTTATTCAATTTGTAGCTAGCTAAGTAAGATCATAGCACATAGTGCTCTATTATTGTGAACCATTCGAGGGCACATAATCATGATCTGATCATTATATTCAAAATAGCTTAATTCAAATTCTCTATTTTCTTATGTGTGTTCCACTACGAATGCCTTCTGAGATTTTCTCTCTCTTTGATATTCGCGACATTCAGAATGTCAATCTCGAAGGAATGATGATTGTCTTAGATGCCTAATTGTTTCACTTCCTTCATGTTTGTCTTCGACACCTACCAGACATTCTTCCTGTCGATCTAAGTTAAGGTCTGAAACTATAGTTTGGGAAACTTTCTATTATAATTCCTATGTTGAGTTCTCTTTCCTATTTTGCACTTAATCACGAGAGAATCCAATAGAGTGGTATCAGAGCCATCATTCCAAGCTACTATTAGTATTCAAGACGATTTCACAATTTCTTAGATCATTCATCATGGAAGGAACATTTTTAAAAATCCGCTTGATCAATAAACTCAACGGTGATGAATTTCACATGTGGAAGTTCAAAATGAAGATGATACTCACTTAAAAAGAGCTCTGGGGATAGGTCAACGGTTTGATAGCCAAGCCAGCTGAACCTGACATGTTGACCACCTGGGAAGCTAAGGATGGCAAAGCTCTTGCCATTGTATCTCTGAATCTTAAAGATTCACAAATAACTCATGTAGCTAATTGTGTTTTTTTTAGTGTACTTGAAAGCTATTGCTTTGCATATGTTTTCTTGGAAGCAAGGAGATCCAAGTTTATGGATCATGGTTGGATGCTTATCCACCAAGGAGGGCTATAAAGCTTTATATTCTCTATCTCAAAGGTGTTTGAGAATGGAGATTTTATTGTTCATGAAGATCTATTTTCAACCTTGGACAACCAATATGAACAGTAGATTGCTTAACAAAAGTGTGTCTCATACAATGAATGGCTACATATAAGTAGTCCAAGATGGCTATCTACCTTCATGACTGTTGGCTCTCCAATAACTTGACTAATGGCTATCTAGCTACCATAAGTTACATAAAATAATTAAGTACCCCAAATAACAAGTTAGGTACTTAATTCACATGTATAGGCCCCCAGTGGACCCACGAGTCCCTACAAGTTAGTTTCATACTAACTTGGGCCTAAAATATAAATGATTATGGTTACACAGATCTCGACCTTTTGGGTCATAGTATCCTCAACATGTGTGTTCAAGGAGATCTTCATTATACAAGGCCGAGTCCTTGTGGTTCTTTTTTTTGTGGAAAAGAAAGAAAAAGTTCAAGTGGTATTTCACTCCAAAATACTCACTTATGTTTCTCTTTCTTTGTTTGATGTACTATCTTGAGAAATTGAGATTTTTTCATCTCAAAGTTTAAGTAAGGCTATTCTAGTTTTGAATGAAGCCTTTTGTTTGGAAATAATTCTTTATGTTTCAAATCATCTTGAAAGCAAGATACTGTATCATCAAAAGTTTGCTCTTGAATATTGTAAGAGCAAGAAAAAGGACAAGCTCAAACATATTGAAAAACATGATCTTTTATGTGATGAGGCATATTGTATACTTCTTTTGAGGTTAAGTGAAGCATCCAAAGAGGACACTTATACCCTTGAGAAAGTATTAAGCCTCAATGAGATCAAGATAGAATTTGATCTCAAGATTAGATCCTTTATGGATAAAGTTCATAGTGTATGGATTGATTAGTCAAGCTAGTATGCTTCATCTTGTTAATCAATACTTTTGCTCAAGTTATGATCTTGATCTCTATGATCTTGGTGATCATTGTGAGGCATGGAAGCCTCGATTTTTTACTTTTTTGGTGTAGCTATCTTCATGAAAATCGACTTTTCAAATCCGAGATCAACATCAAGCATGGAGAAGGCATATTGAAATAGTGGCAATTTGGTGGAATCGACAAGAGATTTCCATCAAAGAGATCTTATCATGGTTATGGCAAGGATGCTGCTATGATGGATTCTTTGGATGATCTCCAATACAAATGCAAAACAAAAATCCACAAAAGAAGTTCCTTCATCAACGTTGGACCAACCTTGGAGTATTTCAAAATCAAATGTTCAAGTCAATTTGATAGCTTTTTAGGAGGAGTGTGAAAATAAAAAAGCCTTCCAATTTGACTTTTGGGGTTGATGAAGATTTTCATCTTGCATGTAGTGTTACAACTTGTAAATATCAAAATTAGCCTTGTAGGAACTCGAGCTACATCACATGCAATAATGTCTAGTTGTAATATGTGACATGCATGTAGATTTAGATCATGAAATGGCCAAATTTGGGCTAGTAGAATTCAAGGTACCAGAAATGCATAAAGTTCTAATTTTCCAAAGTGACATGCAAGGTATGCAAAAGTTGGTATGGACACATGCAAGTGAATTTGCACATTAGTAGTGTAGAAATTGCGACATGTAGAAAGTAGGTAGAAGCAGGTGGATATACATGCATGCAAAGTGATATGTGTCGGAGAAAAGTAGTTTCATGCTATTACTACCACGAGCTATCATCATTTCCTATATATGTAAGTTGGAGAATCCTCACTATTCTTGATGATGAATCAAACAATGTAGCATGTCAATTTGGATTTTGAACTTGTAAGCTTGTAATGTGATTCTCTCTCTAACTCGAGGAGAGCCTTTTTCTCATGTAATAAAGTTTCATTGTACTTTCCCACACGTGTGAAATCTAATTGCTTTTGATTATTTGCATTATAGATTGTGATCTAGCCGTGGATTCTAGTTTTAGATTGTGAATGTCACTCTAATTGTGGTTCATGTGCTATCACAAAGCTTAGGAAAGGTCATTAACACATTTGTGGTTTGTTCACATGTTTGTACTTACTGATTTTTCACAACACAAACAGAATCATGGCCCTTCCTTGTACATGGAATCCCGACCACAAAATATATAGAAATACTTTCTCACTAAATGTAATAGGCCACTAGCTTTTAGCCTTTTAGCTTTATTTAATTGACACTTAGTACATTTAAGTACATAAGCCTCTACTTGAATTTTCATCTTAGGCTACCAAAAGTGCCTAATTAAGTCAAGTGTTCTTTGTATACCCGGATGTCCTGCACATGGACTATTATGACACTCATGCAGGATTTGGGCCCTAACTGTGTCATTTTTTGGTACACACACTTTGCCCTTATGAAACAAGATCCTATTTCATATAGCAAAATCCATTTCAATCTTTCCCAGATTCGAGGAATCCTGCTTATCCAAATCGACCCCACAAATTAATTGTTGCCAATACTTTCCAAAAAATGGACCGGATCCAAAAAGTCCTTGGAAAAATTGAAATAATCCTAGTTGTATATTAGTAAAGCTTAACTGGTCAATAACCAGTAAACGACTCAAAGTATCCGCTAGAGTGTTTTGACTTCCTTTACAATATCGTATTGAGAAGTTGAATGCTTGTATTAGCTCAACCCATCTAGCTTGTCTCCCTTTTAAATCTGTAGCATCACAGAAATAACGAAGTGTTTGGTGATCAGTCAAAACATCAATTTTGGCTCCATACAAATAATGTCGCCAAATTTTCAAGGTATGAATAATAGCATAAAGCCCATTTTCATAGGTACAATACCTAGATTGAGCTGGATTGAGTTTCTTGCTTTCAAAAATAACATGATGTCCATCGTACATCAAGACGGCTCCAATTGCATAATCACTGGCATCGGTCCTGGCCACAAATGGTTTCTTAGAATCGCCAATGATCAAGATTGGTGCTGTTGTCACACTTTTCTTAAACAACTCAAAACTATTATTGATATCCTCCGTCCACACCATTAGTGGACTCCTAGCCCTCCGACTAAGTTTTTTAAAGCCTTTCAAAGCTTGAGTGAGGAGAAATGCCATCCTAGCAAACTGGGGTATATGCCAATGAAAAAATCCCACGAAACCCAAGAATGACTTGATTTCCCCAACTGTGGTAAGAATAGGTCATTCAATAATCCTCCAGATACGATCTGCCTCTATTTCTATTCCACACTCGAAAATCTTATGCCCCAGATATGATAACTCTTTAGCAAAAAAATCGTGCTTCGATTTTTTGGCAAAGAGCTTTTTTTTTCTTAAGACATCCAAGACAATCTTAAGATGCTCTTTATGTTCCGCCAAAGTCTTACTAACGATCAAGATAATATCAAGAACACTACTATGAATCTTCCCAAATATGGCCATCACAAATCGTTCTCATCATTTGTTGGAAAGTCGCTGGTGCATTGGTCAAACCAAATGGAAGCACCAAAAACACGTAGTGTCTGCGAGTTCGAAAACCTGTCTTAGGTATATCCTCTACCTTAATGCAAATTTGATGATACCCTGATTTTAGATCTATTTTGGTAAAGTAGCTTGCACTACCAAGATAATCTATCAGGTCATCAATTTGCAGTAGTGGATACCTATTCTTAATTGTAACTTTGTTCAACTTTTTATAGTCCATGCAAAACCTTATAGTCTCATCTTTCTTGGCAACCAGAATCACTTGTGATGCCCAAGGAGACTTACTTTGTTTAAGCCACCCTTTCTCTAGATACTCAATTAATTGCCTTTGTACCTTAGCCTCTTCCGATGCACTCATCCTATAAGGGTGTTGTGCATTTGGAATTGAACGGTCAATCTTGTGATCTACAAACCTTTCAGGTAGTAAACCTACATGAAGGTCTAGAAAAACATCATTAAATTCTTGCCTAAGTTCACTATAGGCTTCAAATTCAAGAGTGTTCTCACTAGGTATATTCATGGCATTAAGTTTAAGAATCTCATCATTGCAACAAATTAAGTTTTTGTGAAAACAGAAATAAAATTTATACTTTGTGTTCTTTATTAAAGAGTTAAGCTCATGCTTAGAGTAAGGTTTAATACCAGTAGCATCAACACTTAAACTAGCACTAATCTTTATTGAAGAACAATCATGCATAAAAGTTAGAGATTTTTCAACAAAATCAATTTTCAAAGATTTATTCTTATCATAATGCCATTATTGCCCAAGAACAACATCCACATTTGCCAAATTAATGGCATGGAATTCTAGTTTTTCAAAATAATCCTGTATGTGTAATGGTATTAGGAACCACATAATCCATGGGTTCGGAATTACATCCAGACACAATTGTCACACAATATTTCTTGTCACTTTTTTTGATAGGAAGGTTTAGCATCTGAACCAAATTTGCATTCATAAAATTATGAGTGGATTCCGTGTCAAAAAGTACATTAACAACATGTCCTCCAATTTTACCCTTAATGCAAATTAAGTCATTAGGTCCATAAAACATTGAACTAAGAAAACAAATATCCATCCCATTACTTTGGATATGATACTTGAGGTTGAGGCTTTGTTTTTGACACAATCTCTTGCAATGTGACCCTCTCCATTGCACTTGAAACAAAGATTCTTCTTTCGAGCTTCCCCTAAGTCCTTGTCACCTTGATGTTTATCAAAGTGGTGTTTGGGTTTTTTGAATTAGGATTTGAAGATGCCTCATTGTTAACTTCCTTATCCTTTCTTTTAAATTGGAAACCTTTCTTTTTCTCATTAAGGTGATGACTCTTATGTGGCTTAGGAGTATCATAAAATATTTTTGCAGCACTAATAGCATCTTCTAGGGTGTTACGATGGCTCTTTATAACGTCCACTTGATAGTCTTTAGGTAAACCATCAATAAACATGAGCATATGTTTCTTTGGAGGTATCTTACTATAAAGAGGAGTAAGATACTCATGGAAATCTTCAATGAATTGATTGGGTCCTTTAGTCATGGTTAATCCCGAAAGCTTTTGAAAATGTTCATAATAATCTAACTAGGCAAAATGCCTCCCATGTTAAGAGTTGTTTTTCTTTGGCTACTAAATCCTCCCACCAAACTAAGGCTTTTCCATCCAGAAACATAGTGGCGGTGGAGAATTTTTTTTTAAAATATTTATTCCAAACATTAAGCCATGAACTAACTACTTGTAGACTCCTCTCTTTCTATTCCCCTTTATACACTTTAATGGGAGGAGGTACTACATGCTTTCGATGATTAGCCAACTTAGATTCAAGGGCTTGATTCTCCAAATTAGTTTCTTATAGTTGTTGGTTTGTTCCTTGGATTTGTTGGTAGAGAATTTGTAGTGCACAAGAAATTGAAAATGCAAAAGAGAGAATATGTTGAAAATGAATGGAGGAGGTGGTAGCATAGAAATGAGCACAAATGAGGTAGATGAAATAGGTGGAAATATCAAAGGCTTTACAACAAGAAAAAATACAATTCCAACTAATTCTATCAAAGGCCTTATCAAAATAAAAGTTAAGTGTTGTAGAGGGATAGTTTGAACCAGAAAGAAAGAATCAATCACTAACCAAACATTATAGATATCGTCAACAATGATCTATCTTTCAATAAGCCAATTTGGTTGGAGGGCAAAAGAGAAACAAATTTTTTGGCTATGGCTTTGGCAATGATCTTGTAAAAGTAGTTGAGCATGGCGAGAGGTTGTAGGTCAGATATAATTTCAAGAGAGCTCATTTTTGCAATGAGTTTGATGAGGTCGTGAGAGAGCAAAGAAGACAAGTGACCATAAAGAAGCAAGGAGAAGGAAGGTTAGAAACTTTAAGCCAATAGATATGAGTTCTCTTTCTCATAATGATAGCCTTGGAAAGGTTTAGAGACTTAAATTGATTAGAAAGAGAGAAAATTATCAACAAGGAAGAAGAGATTATTATATATTTATATGAGGAAGAAAATACTTTTCTTGATAGAGATTTTGGTGGAGGAGTTGGCTTTATTATGTGACACGACATTCAATAATGTTTCAAATGTTATTCAAACTTTAATTACAAAATGATGTTAAATGTTGGGCTAACAAAGAATTTGGCCTTATAAATGTATCATAGGCATCCTTTTACTAATAAAAGCAATGATTTGTTATAATAAATACATGTTGTAACGAAAACTCAAAAAAGTGAGACTCATGGTGTTCCCATATCCCCCTCCTCAAATGTGAAGTGACCTCGTAAACAATTTTATCAGATTCAAATTCTACCTTATGACCTGAATCTGTAATTCTACTCATTGATAACAGATTTCTAGAGAGTTTAGGAATATATAGGCCCTTTGAGCAAGCAGACCAGCTAACCAGTATATCGACGAGTCTATAGCCTACCTTGTTCATGAGTCGACGTCTATCGAAGAGGCACTCAGTCAGCCAGATTCAGATCTCTAGAAAGAAGCTATGGATAAAGAGTATTCATCTCTTATCAAGAACCAGACATGGACAATTGTCAAATTACCTGCTAGCAGAAACGTAGTTTATTGCAAATGGATTTTCAAAGTCAAGTACAATGCAGATGGAAGCATCAACAGAAGAAAGACACGATCTGTCGCCAAGGGTTTTTGTTAGGTATACAACGTCAATTACACTGAGACCTTCAGTCCAGTAGTCAAGCATTCTTCTATTTGACTTTTGCTATCATTTTTCGCTAGCAGATTTTGAAATACATCAAATGGATGTACAGACAACATATCTCAATGGAGTTATTGAGAGGACATTTACATGGTGCAATCCGAAGGTTATATTATCGAGAGTAAATACAATCATGTGTGTAAACTCCATAAGGCACTTAATGACTTGAAGCAATCTGCTCGGGCATGGTTTCAAAGGATCAATACTTTTCTTATTAATCACAGCTACACACCTAACTCTTCAGATTCTAATGTTTACTTTAAAGCAGTGCAATAGTCTTTTATCATTATCACTCTATATGTAGATGATACATTGCCTTTCAGCAATAGTACCAATCTGATAAAAGAGGCCAAGACAATACTATCTTTTGAATTCGACATGTCCGATTTGGGTGAAGCTCATTTCTGCCTTGGTATACAAATCCACAGAGATAGAAAACAGAAGTTGGTCTACATTACACAACAGAGGTACATCTACAACATGTTAGTTGGATATAATCTGATTAATTGCACATTAGCTCTCTCACTAATGGAACCAGGTCTCAAATTGTCAAAGGACCTGTGTCCTCATACAATTCATGATAAGCAGCAGATGCGTGAGTATCCTTACCATTCTATTATAGGATCTCATATGTACGCCATGATCTGTACCAAGCTAGACATAGCTTTTGCAGTCAGCTCTCTCAGTCAGTTTATGATTAATCCTGGTGTAACACATAGGAAGGCTCTTAATATAGTCATGAGATATCTTCGAGCTACTATGGACTTTTGCATTTGTTATGGAGCAGTAGGCAATGACAAACTCAATTTACTCAGTGGTTACACAAATGCAAGTTTGGCAAGAGATATAGACACGCGTAAATCCACGTTCAGATTTATATTCTTCCTCAACGATTGTCCAATTTCCTGAAACAGTCGCAAGCAATCTTCAATAGCTCTATCTTCCACTGAATCAAAGTATATCACAGCCTCTCAAGCTAGAAAGGAAGCAATTTGGTTGAGGAACTTACTCTCAGATATCGGTCTGTATCAATATGCTCCAACGACATTATTTCAAAAGTGCCATTGCTTTATCAGCCAACTCTAGATTTCATTCTAGGAGTAAGCACACTGAACTGAAGTATCATTTTGTCAGAAGCAAAGTTCTCAACGAAGAGGTCAGATTGTAGAACGCAAGATATGATAGTAGATATTTTTACCAAAGCATTAAGTTTGGAAGCACACAGAAGATTTTGTGTTGAACTAAGTTTGAAGGTCAAGGCATTCAAGGATTCAGAGTAAGGAGGAGTGTTGAATTATTCTCCTTCTTACTAATCGACTTATCAGTTTTAATCCTCATCCATTGTTTATCCAGTTTTGCGGATTTTTAAGTATTTTTATACAGTCTGCAGAATTACAAGTGCTTTTACAAAGTTTGTAGAAATACACGAAGTTTGACAACAGTCTCGTATTTTCTCTCTCTACAATCTAGACAGTGTCACCTGTCAAGAATTATGAGTAAAATTACAGTGTCACATTTTTCGCATTTTAGTGACACTGTCACCTGTCAAGAATTATGTGTAAAAATGCAATGTCGCCTTTTTCGCATTTTTCGCTTGTCAGGATTTGTGAGTAAAACTGTAGAGTTGCACTTTTTCAAAGTGCCTCAAATGTTAAGAATATGACTCTGGCAAATTGTGGAGCTACCCTAATATGAAAGAAATGAGATTTTAGGACATTGTCGCATTTTTGCAAAAAACCGACATTGTCGTCTTTTTGTGACACTGTCGTCTGTGACAGTTTTAGTTCAGCTTGTCTGCGATAAGACCAGCTTTACTTTGAGAATCCATATGGAACTTAGTCCGTCGATTGTATTGATGATGCTAAGATGTAGTAATGCCAACAATAGGAAAATCAATTCTCTGATACTGAAAAAGATGATATAAACTGAAGAATATGATATCAATTTGATATTGCGAAAGATATCAAGTATTAGAGCTATGCGCTTTGATATCGTGAGAGTATTAGGCCCTGATAGAGATCACAAGTCTGATACCATGACAATTTAAATAAAGGGAGTAGTAATAACTACTCTGATATCGTGATCTAGCACTGATACTATGATGGATCAATCCGATAAGAGATTAGTAATATTCTGATACCAAATTAGAATGCTCTGATACCATGTCGGAAATAGGTGAGTAATGGAAAAGCGAAAACTTCCTACTTCCAATGCATGACTATGCCTATCAAAAATTGAACAAAGCAATAGTGACGGGAATCACGTCCAATCTTTAGCAACTAACTTTCGCTAGATACTAAGTGATTACGTAGCCAAATATAAAGTATTGAATTCTTAGACAATTTCTACCAGTTACAAAAGCAATACAGAGATGCATGCATTCTGACACAAACTAAATACAATAAGAAAATAGTATTGATTCTCAAAAACAAGATCAGATGCTAATGAGCACAAAACAATAGCGGATAGAAATTGAGCACTCTAAAGCTATCTCTGAGTAACTGAGAATTAGTCCAAAATAAGTGACTCTACTAATAAGCAGTAGCGCAATAGCAACTCTAAAATAAATCTCTAAAAGATTGAGCTAGAATGCTCAAGAGAGTTCAAGCTTGAAAGCTTGATAGAGAGCTAACTACAATACTTTCTGGTTGCGAACAATCTGCTTGATAAGAGCGCAAGAAGCATCGTGTAATAACACTCAACTCCTTCAAGATGTATGAATAGCTGATTTATACTAAGTAATTAGGTCGTCGAATACGACTGCCAGTTGGCTGGAGTCTGCTAGCATTCATCCAGTTCTTCTAAGAAGTTGCTTGCTGATAAGCGACGACAATTGGCCACGAATAGTCTGTCTGCATAAATGAACGTAAACTGTCACTTTGCATAAATGAACGTAAACTGCCACAGGCAAAAAATACGACACTGTATTTTTTACTCGTAATTCTTGACAGGTGAAAATGCGAAAAAGACAACACTGCATTTTTACATGTAATTCCTAATAGGTGAAAAATGCAAAAAAGACGAAACTATCGGGTTTTTGTAGAAAGAAAACTCGACACTGTTGTCAAACTCCGTGTATTTCTGCAAATTGTGTAAAAACACTTGTAATTCTGCAGACTGTATAAAGACACGGGAAAATCCACAGAACTGGATAAACAATTGGATGAAGATTAAAAACCGATTAGTCAATTAGTAGGAAGGAGAATAATCCAACATTCTCGGATTCGGATAATTCTTCGACCCTAGATCGAATGAGATCGGGTCTAAAAATATTCGATCCAGCCAAAATCCGATACTTACTAAAAATTCAACCCAGTCAAAATCAGACCTAGATCAATTTTATGCCTAGAACTTTTAAAGACTGAAATTCTATTAAATTTAAAAAAAATCAATACATAAAACTAAGTATGGACAAGAATAAAAAGTAAAAAAGTCATCATGTGACTGAATCAGGCCGTCACATTTATTATAGTAAATAGTTATGTTTTTTTAATTACTAATCACTTTTCATATCTAAAAGATTGCATTCATATTTGTATAACAAAGAGATTTTGGTTGAAAATACATGAATGTCAAGTACAAGATTGGGTACCATGCTTTGGTTAACCATTTTGCTCCAAAAAGACATTCATCCTATGGTAGATTCTTGCTACAATAATTTCATTTGCTTGTATTATTTAGTAATCATTTTTATTAGTTTTTCTTGCTTGTTAATGAATTTCATTTACTTTATTAATTTGCTATTGACTTTTGTTATCTTTTGTGACATGTAGAGAAGTTCGGCATCTTATGTAGAGGAGGGGTCAGGTGAAGAAGCCGGTGAAGCGGAAGCGGAAGAGGAGATGTCCAGAAGTGAGAATGAAGGACAAGCTTTTGCACAAGACTTGGATTCAGATGAGGCTCTTTCATACAAACAAAACTCAATGTACTTTTTCAAATGATCAGATTGTATGTGTGTGTGTGTAATCTAGTATCAAGAACAAAACATATACTACAAAATTAACAAACCATTTTTTTAAATGAAATCACAAAATCTCCATGTAAAGATTGACCACATACCTCATTTGATTGTCTTCATCATCGTTAAGTCTGATGTAAGTTAGACGAGTTGCTTGGAATGGATGTTAGTTGTTTGTAACGAAGCTTTGAGCTAGTTAAGTTTGGGTGGCTTGCTTGGAGGGAAGTCACCTACATTGGGACCCCTGATCTGTTATGGCGCCAGATTGGATCTCAATGTCAATTTTCGAACTTCAAGTTGGTTAAGTCTGATCGTTGTTGGCGAGTTGGCTACTTGTATGTCAAGTGGGTTTGGACGACAAGAGTTGAAAGCTGGAAAGCTAAGTTGTGAATCTCGGCCCCCTTTGGGATGTCTGCGCTACATGTGGTATTAGAGCCGATTGGCCGGTCAGCTATTTGGTTGATTTATGATTTCTATATTGCATGACTTTGCGTAGAGACAATCATACAATCAAGCATGGTAAATCTCAAACTCACCCTAATAAGTATTACTTTAGACTTTTGGTGGGATACAACTGGAAAACAAGGATATGCTCAGGGGTATGGAAAGTAATGCGTGACATACCTTGCTCTGCATGGGTCACTTGGATTAGTGTTGGAGGATTTGCGTGGATCCCAAGGCAATCCTAACCCTAGTTAATACGTGAGAGGGATTTGGCACCCTGCGTGTGTAAGTCCAACCCGATGATCACATAGTTATTTGATTAATTAGAAAGTCAATATAAGGACTTTAGGCCTTTTTGTGGGACTTTTAATGTTGCAGGGCCTAAATGTCAAGTTAGTGAAGAAAGTTGGGTTTCCCTCCAATTTGGATGGTTCTCGCTCTTTTTTAAACTTGAATAATTAGGGAGGCAGAAATGGATCAATAGGATTCAGAGGCCAGGGTTCTCCTCTCTATTATAGAAAGGGACCAAATCCAGTTCCTACACATGTTCGTTTTCTCATTTCAATAAAGCAAATTGGTTTTCTTCTGAAATGGATTGATGAATGTCCTTGCTCTCTATCACTTTTCCTCCATCTCTCATGCTTTCTTTGGATTTTGCTAATTGTTGGATCTAATTGTTATTGGGATTGCATGTTGTTATACTTTTTATGAGAGAGAAAGAGTAAGCTATCTTGTTGTGAATCATAGTGTTAATGGATCGTAGTGTTAGTGGATGTAGTGTTAATGCTTAGGGTGGGTTAATGGATGTTAGAGTTAGATTTGGATCTTCCATTCATGCTGAAATCTGAACTATACTATCACTCTCGTGGGAACGAATCTATGCATGACAACTAACTTCATCTCTTTGATGCTAGATTGACTAGATCTTGGATTGAGGTTAGGCAAGGAAAGAAACCCACTACAATTTTGGCGCCGTTGCCCAGGAGCTATGCCAATTTTTTAGTTTGCAGCATGTTTGTTGAATGGATAGCTTGCATTAGGCATCTTGTCGTGGCATGAATAGTGTTAGATCTGCATTTAGGGTTAGTTTGGGAGTGATTTTGCTTGATTTGAGTGGATTTTCTTGTTTGAAATCTGATATGATTGTAGAATAGGAAAAGCTATTCAGATCACCAATCTTAAGATCCATTTGGATCTGAGATATGAAAAAAAACAACAAAAATTGATCAAATCTGCCAGATTTTGGTCAAAAAGAGACAAAAATTGTCATCAGAGCTGATAACTTTTCAAAAACCTTCGCCGAGTTGCAGAAACCTTTGGTTTTGATCACAGAACCTTCAGTTTGAAGGGCGAACAATCCTTCCCAGCAGATTTTTAGAAACATCAAAAAAATCGTCAGAAAACTCCCAAAAAATCACCAAAACCCTAAAAATACAAAAAAAGAACCTTTGTCCGATTCACTATGCATAGGTGTGATTCAGATCTATCTACTGCTAGGTTGACTCATTACGATTCTCAAACGGATACTATCAACTGGAATGAAGCTCTTGCAACGATTGATTGTACAACTAGATATATGTGTCAACAAGATAATCAATTAGATTTGAGCAAGATTTCATTTTTGGATCAAACCTTGGATACACCGAACACTTTTCCATTGAATGTGCTGAGTGTAACTTGGATATCAACAAAACCTATACCAAATCCGATTGAAGATGACCTCATTCATGTGAGTCATGCTTTGACTTATGATGACAATGCAAAACTTACGGATGAGCAGACTCTCAAAACTTACGGATGAGTTGATTTGACCAGATTTGGAGTGCGTAATGTTCCTGATGAACCAACAATAAAACCGCCCAAGGCAGTTATATTGAAGGAAGACAGGATCACATGGTCAATGACAAAGAAACAAGCCAAGCAATATTATAATACGGTCTTGAAATGGAAAAATCCTCCTCAAAAGATTAATTTAGCAAATGTACCACCCTTATTGGATAAAGACAAAGGAAAAGTCAAAGATGATTCTACAAGTCAGAATTCTAACAAGACATCATCGTCTCGGAAGTCATCACCTCCACGATCAATTCCTGCTAAGAAGGCTAAGCGAAGATCCAAGACAAGTCCTTTCGAAAAGGAACAAGAAGATGTAGTCCAACATGATATGCCCGAACATTTTAAACATTATACATTGGATGATGTGGTTATCATGTTACCTAAAGCACGTCGTGAACCTGAAGAACACGTGCCAGACTCAAAATATGTTTACGATGGCCCAGTTAGGACACAACCAATGAATCTTGCCAAATCAAGAGAACCACAAAAGATTGTACAAGTTGGATCACAACTTAATTCTGAATAGTATCAAGCACTCCGCTTGTTACTTATTAAGTATCAAGATTGCTTTGCATGGACTTATCAAGATCTGAAGGGTATTTTGATGTCAGTTATTGAACATGCCATACCTTTAGTACCTGATGCAGTTCCAAAGGTTATAAAGTTCTATCACTGTAATCCTAATGTTGCGGATCTGATAAAGAAAAAATTTCAGATATTGTTTGACGTCGATTTCATTTATGAGATCGAGCATACCGAATGGATCTCACCAATTGTCATTGTTCCTAAGAAGAATGAGAAATTGAGAATTTGTGTGAATCTCAAGGCTTTGAACAAAGTGACGCGGAAGGATCACTTTCCGTTACCTTTTACTGAAAGCATTTTGGATCGCCTTGCTGGAGCGAAAGCTTATAGTTTCCTGGATGGATTTAGTGGTTACAACCAGGTTAAGATTGCACCTGCTGACCGCCACAAAACAACTTTTGCAACAGAATGGGACACCTATGCTTACAAAGTAATGTCGTTTGGACTCTGTAATGCACCAAGTTCATTCCAAAGAGTAATGCAATTTGCTTTTAAAGATTATCTACAGAAATTCCTTGAAATTTACTTGGATGACCTTGGAGTCCATTATACAGATACAGGCCACCTAGATCGATTGGAGAAAGTATTTGAAAGATGTCGCAAATATCAAATTTCTCTAAATCTAGAAAAATGCCAGATATGGGTTTCCCACGGAATTGTGCTTGGTATCGAGACATGGTATTGCCACAGATTATTCTAAAATCAAGATTATTGTGGAATTGCCACCGCAAACAACAATTTATGGAGTTTGTGTGTTTATGGGTCATGTGAACTACTATCGAATTTTTATTATCTTCTTTGTAGATTTAGCAAGACCTATATACAAACTGACTATTGTTCCTATTTGGATAGTAGAGGCATTAGAAGCCTTTGAAAAATTAA
This sequence comes from Diphasiastrum complanatum, assembly GCA_029204225.1. Classification (NCBI taxonomy): domain Eukaryota; kingdom Viridiplantae; phylum Streptophyta; class Lycopodiopsida; order Lycopodiales; family Lycopodiaceae; genus Diphasiastrum; species Diphasiastrum complanatum. The sequence continues at coordinate 41,117,551 of CM055112.1, read as the reverse complement.
AAAAAGCATTAACTTCAGCACCAATACTGCATTCTTCAGATTGGACGATTGAATTTCATGTTCACACGGATGCCTCAAAATACGCCATTGGATCAGTTTTGACGCAACCAGGTGATTATAAGGAAGATTATCCTATACGATTTGCAAGCAAACAACTTACAGATCCGGAGAAGCATTATTCAACAATAGAACGTGAAGCGTTAGCCATGATTTTTTCTGTTCGGAAATTTCGTCACTACCTCATGGAAATGCACTTTGCCTTTTATATGGATCACCAACCGTTGCTTTATTTGGTAAACAAGACATGCAATACTGGACGTATTGCAAGATGGTTACTATTATTGATTGAATTTGATTTTTGAATTGTGGTTCGAAAGGGAAAGCATTGTTCTATGTCGAAGCAGTACCTGAGTGGGCAGCAAATATTGTTGAGTACCTGATGCTTAGACAACCGAATGACTCTTTGACAAAAGTATAGAAGAGACAATTAATTCATAAGACTCAACCTTATCAATTGATTGCAAGACAATTGTATCGTCGTGGATCAGACAATATTCTACAAAGATGTGTTTTACCCCATAAAATCCCAGATTTAATTATGTTTTCACATAATGGCATGGGCGGAGGACACTTCGCTACAGATATTACTGTTCGCAAACTTTTGCAATCAGGTTGTTGGTGGCCTACGCTTCATAAGGACACAGAATATTATATTCAGACATGTGATGTTTGCAAGTGAGCACGACGGCCTACTAGACAGAACTATGGACCCTTGCATCCGGTTTTATCGCAAGCACCGTTTGAAAAATGGGAACTGGATTATGTTGGTCCTATTCATCCTGCCGCGCAAGGATCTCAGGCCTGATACATTATCGTAGCAACTGATTATATGACCAAGTGGATTAAATACAAAGCTGTCAAAGTTGTTGATGTGAAATCTACAGCCAAGCTTCTCTATGAAAATATAATAATCAGATTTGGATGTCCGATTGAGATTGTCAGTGACCGGGGTACACACTTTGTTAATCAAACAATAAAGTATTTACTGGAAGATTATTTTGTTATACATAAATTTAGTACTCCTTACTATCCCAGAGGGAATGGCCAAGCTAAATCTTTCAATAAGATTCTCTGCACTATTATGACAAAGACAGTTGAAGCAAGTCGGTTTGATTGGGAACATAAACTGTATGTAGCGTTATGAGCATTCAGAATTGCTTACAAAAATAGTACAAATCAAACACCCTTTCAACTGGTTTATGGTCAAGATGTTGTTATGCCGATTGAATTTTTAATCCCATCTTTACGCATAGCGACAACAAAACGGTTAAATGATGATAAGTTTTTACAACTACGTCATGAAGCACTGCACAAATTATGTGAAACACGATTGATGGTTGTTCATGCATTAGCAGCAGAGAAAGCCCGCCGCAAGGCATGGCACGATCGTCGATTGGACAAAAAATAATTGAAAGTAGGAGATCTTGCACTGATGTGCAAAACTAAGATCATCAAGAGAAAATTGAAGTTTACCGGTGAAGGCTCGTATAAAGTGAAGAAAATCCTGAACTATGGTGCTTTAATTCTTGAGTACTTGGATGGAAAAAGATTTGATACTCCGGTGAATGGCAGCCGATTACGCAAGTTTTGGCAGCCTGCTCCGCCAGTTCAACAAGCCTGATCTCAATGATTTTTAATTTTATTTGTTTTTCAATTTTTTGTTTTCAATATTTGATTGTTCAGATTTTTTGTGAAAAAGATATTTAAAAAACAAAAAATGAATGATGAGAAAAGACTAATGAGCAAAAGTCAGGAAAGTCATCAACATGGAAAAAAAAAAAGGACAGTATTTTTTATGGAAAATGACTTACAAAATCACTATTTCAGTTAGATGTGGCTATCCAGTATCAAAAACCTTTGCTGAGCTCCCAGACTATACGTCCACTTCAGATTTATCTAAATTGAGGTGGGCGAAGGTCCTTTTGCAGGAGAAATCCATTTTTTGAGTCAGGCGAATGATCAACAATATGCCATTTTGGGAACATTCGTCGAGCACCTTACTCTCATTATGAATCTTCGCTGACATGCTAGATGGTCTTAAAATGTCAAAATTAGATTGGCCATAGCCTCAGATCTTGAAAAAATGCATTTATGATAGTACTTGGGCGTATAGCCTATTTTCACAGTACTGTACATGCCTGCAAATTTTTGTTCAGAACTAACCAGTGAAACTAGTATTCAGTGTAATGGACCCTCCAAATTCACCTATAAATTGGTTGAATTCGAATCATTCCTCACTTGTGCTATCGAGGCTCTTGCGAATTTTTTCCGTGACCAAAGCCTTACAAACATTTTGAACTGCTACTTGATATACATTCATGTGTCTTACTTTTCGTTTCTGATCATCATGTATTCTACAGATGTATCCTAGTCTCCACGTTATTCTATCCATCGTGATGTCCCATCTGCAACGGATTTCCACAATTCTCCTCAACGGTTGAAAATCTCGAGTTCACATAACTGACTTCTTGGTCTCTTTACCATGTGCACAATCCTAGTAGGCTCGAATACCAAATTAAAATTTGAACAAATAGAGTCAACGATTAGCACAATAGAAATCAACTCAAGCACCAGCACAAATTTTCAAAAAAATCAAAGAGCTTATGCGCACTCTCTCTCTCTCTCTCTCTCTCTAGGATATATATAAACTTTTTTCATTTAAAATTTCAATCTTAAATACATCTAGAGGTTCTCAATGTAAAGAATATTAATTTGAAACGATTTAAGCATATATTTTGCTATTGTGGACAACTCCAACAAGGCATCATAGCCAAATTGGTGTGAACTTCAAGTGTCTCCAGTCCATTTCCAAGAGAGATTCAAAGCCAAGTCACCAATGCTATGAGGATTGTCTTTGTTCAACTTTCCTATATATGACTTTAGAACAATTTCAAATGCACATAAATGTAAGTGTAAAATCACAACAACCACTAAAAAGGTTTTACTAATATTCTAAACATTATTATGGGCTTCACGGTACTTAATTATTAAAACCATGTCAACACTCAAAAAATATAATGAGATGTCAACATTGATGACATTCTATAATAGATATAGACTTTTCTATCATACTTTTTCATACCTCATGAACATGAAGAATTATTAACTTGAGCTTCAAATGTTTACAATTGTCTTTTGAGGCACTAGAAAATATAAAATGCAAAGAATCTCCAAGATTCAATCTACAATTGGCGACAAACCAATAAGTTTTCTACATGGAAGCACTAATGGCTAGCACTTTTGCACATCTATGGAATTGACCAAATGTATAGGCAAGTTGTCAGTGGAGACAAAAGTGCTTCAAGAGAAATGAAAAAGGATGTTAGTGGGCTAGACCCAAGTACATCAAGCAAATTGATGCCTTTATAGCATGACACCAAGACACATAAAGATATTGCCTTCTCCATGTCGATTTCACAAGCCTTGTCCTTTTGTTTCTATTTCAATTAACATTAACTTGCACTACAGTTTATATGTTTCTATATGTATACAATGAATGATGATATAAAATATATATTAAGACTACGGATACATAAATTACAAGCTAATTTTTATGAATGGCACATTCCCATGAGCTAGCCCTTTATAACACTGAAGATTTTTACCTGAAAGTGGTAAATAATAGATAAATAGTGATGCTTTCATGACCATCCTTAATGTCATACTACCTTGAGTTGGACATGTGAAAGATTCAACTAGTTTGAACATATTTGCTATATTTCCATATTTGGCATATTGAGGCCAACTTTGTTATTAGACTTAGAAATTGACTTTTTAAAGTTCATTAGTCTAAATGTCATTTGAATAAACACTTTTTGAAAGTGTGGGAAATTTAGATGGCGAGTTTGAGTAGATTCAAATTTGAATGTTGGGTACTTTGAATCTAGACCCAAAAATAGTAGGGTTAGCATTTTGGAGGGAAAGCCAAGTAGCCAAATAGGATTTGGACCTGTTATAAAAGGATGTAACTTGTGGAGAGAGTGATATTCTCTCTTCTCTATCTCATTTCATGCTTATACATGGTTCTCTTGGGTTCTACTATCCATTGGTGCACTATACTTGTGATCTCTTTAGAGCTTTACCAAGATCCTTCCAAACAACCAGAACGCTGCCAGCAGAAGATCCTACTATGAAACTCGAAAAGGTAGTTGTCGAGATTCGAGAAGAAGTTGAAGCTCGAGAGCCCCTTGATCACAGGGATGCTTCTGACCAAGCTCTCTACAACAACAAAGAGAAAACGAAGAAGCAATTCAAGCCTAAGAGAGAGTCAGATCGAAAGCAGGATTGAGATTAGCAACCAGGAGCCAGCAAAGGCAAATAGAAAAACAAAGAACAGTCGAAACAACAGAGTGGAGACAAGAAGAGCTCTTCAATTGGAGTAATTGATAAAAGTATCATAATTTTCAAATCTAGATTTGAGGAAGAGTGTGAAAAATTGCCTATGTTGTCAAATCTAGCTATGTTATATATTGTAAATTATGTCCATAAATGGGTCCCACACATGTGAGGCCGTGGAGCCATGTGAGAAACCTACCCTAGTCTAGTTTAGATCAAGTCTAAAGAAAAGGTCAAGTCAATTTGGTAGTGGTTCCTACTTTATAGAATCTAATTCCTAGATTTGTGGTGCAGATTGACCTACTAGCCATCTACATGGCATAACTCTAGGAATGAGGCTAGGTTGGAAAATTAGGGCAAGAAAGCCAAATTAACTTCCTTATTACATGCTGGAAATTCACCTAACTTTACAAAGGAAGAGGCTTTTGTATGTAGGAGACTCTCCTTAGTGAACACTCCGAATATTTTCGAGGTGTCATTGGCAATCTCGAGCTACTCCACATTGTGTATTGAGTTTTTTGTACTTCATTCTATGTCTGCATGCCGTACTACAATGTGAGGTTCTCCCGTGTGAACTCAGATTTCATCATTTGATCAATGCTTTATGATTGTTCTTGATTGTTAAGTGTCAAATTGCTATTCTAGATCAATTTGTGTGTCTAGTTTTTGCAATAGATTGATTAGCAAACACCCAATCACTCTTGTGGATCCTGTGTAGATCCATTTAGGGTCCTAAAGTATTGTACTTTCACATTATAGCCATTTGGTTTGGATTTGTAAATCCATCAATGCATCACAAAGAATTAACTGGAAGAATCATGTCGTGATTCTTATCACATTAAACCTTAAGTTCATTCATAACAAATTAATTGTATCTCCTACCAACCAAATCTCTATGGCTTGAGAGATAATAATATTGTTACTAATCTATTAGAAAAGCGATTTGAACTATAGCTCATCCATTAGTATACGATCCCTTTGCCATAGCCTTAAAGTTATAATGGCTACAACTCTTGATTGCTGGGGGATTTTCATAAAGATAAATTTTATATTACTTCAAGTAACTATCTAATTAGAGATTCACTTGAAATATCCAAAACTTGTCTAATGACTCATGCAAAACTTTCCATTTTTGAATTTCAACTAAACATTACAAGACTAGGCTTTAAGAAATCTTTGTGAACTCTAGCCTCCCAGCCCCTATTTTCTAGTCACAGATGCGAGTTGGGCAAGAGATGTAGACACTCATAAATCTACTTCCAGATTTACATTCTTCCTCAACAATGGTCCAGTTTCTTGAAACAGTCGCAAGCAATCTTCGATAGCTCTATCTTCCACTGAATCAGAGTATATCGTAGCCTCTCAAGCTACAAAGGAAGCATTTGGTTGAGGAATTTACTCTCAGATATCGGTCTAAATCAATATGCTCCGACGATATTATTTTGTGATAATCAAAGTGCCATCGCTTTATCAGCCAACCCTAGATTTCATTCCAAGAGTAAGCACATTGAACTGAAGTATCATTTCATCAGAAGCAAAGTTCTCACAAAGAGATCAGATTGCAGTACTGTAGAACACAGATATGACAACAGATGTTTTTACTAAAGCATTAAGTTTTGAGTCACACAGAAAATCCTGTGCAGAACTAAGTTTGAAGGTCAAGGCATTCAAGGATTCAGATTAAGGGGGAGTGTTGGATAATTCTCCTTCTTACCAATCGACTAATCGGTTTTAATCTTCATCCATTGTTTATCCAGTTTTGCAGATTTTCCCATGTTTTTACAATATGCAGAATTACAAGTGTTTTTACACAGTCTGCAGAAATACACGGAGTTTACGACAATGTCTCTTTTTTTGCCTGTCAGGAATCCAGTTGAAAAATGCAGTGTCTCCTTTTTTGCATTTTTTGCCTGACAAAAATTTTGTGTAAAATCACAGTGTCACATTTTTTGCTTTTTTTCAAAGAGCCTCAAATGTTAAGGAAATGACTCTGGCAAAGTGTGGGGCAATCTTAAATGAGATTTAAGGGCACCTTCTCCTTTTTCGTATATTTCGCGAAAAACCCAACAGTGTCGCTTGTGGTTGTTTTAGTTCATTTCTGCAGAGCTACAGTTTTGGTGGCATTTATGCAGACAGAACATTTACGGCCAATTTTACCGCTTATCAGCAATCAATGACAAAGATAAGATGGATGCCAGTGGATCACCAGCCAACTGGCGATCACAATTGACGACCTAATTGCTTAGTCATTAGAGAAACTTAGAGCCCGACGAGGGCCATTGAAAAAGATGTTTTTTTATATTTTTTTTCTTATTTTCGTTGCCATGTGGACCAATTGAAACCTTAGCTTCGGGGTTCTACGTAACGTAGAATTTTCCAAATATAAATCAAATAAAAACTTTTTAAATATGTTGATGTTTCGTCGGGCAGCATGTGGAAATGCTATTGGTTGATGAGGCCTGCCCTTCCAGCTCATCACTGCCCGAAGAGACCCAAAAATATTAAAAATGAATATGACAGATGGTTGAGATGAGAAAATCGATGTACCATTAATGTATATGCATTGTCAAACCATGGTTAATAGGGATAACCAGCGTTAATTTGTGGCGCCAAATAGTTTAGTGTTTCAAATTTTTGCCAATACTTTTTCTCAGATTCATGGCCTTTTGTCTACGCAAATTTTCAGATTCATAGTTCATTGTTTCAGATTTTTGCATGCAAATTACAAATGGTGTCATCAAGAAAGCCATGCTCCTCAATCGACTTTGTGCTTCTATTCAACGAGATAGATGATAATGGATTATGGGTGCCAAGAAAATATTCAAAAAACTCTTGGGTTTTGATGCATCCATCATCAAGAGGAGCATTTTGATACTTTGATTTTTGTCATTCATAAATATCTAATAGTAAACTTGCCAATCTGATCATTTTTCTCTTGCAGATTTATATCCATCCAACATAAATGAATGAGAGTCGAGTGGATCTTTAGCAGGTTTGTTAGATGTTATTCACACTAATATTGGACAGCTGCAATATCGAGGTAGAACTGCAAAAGTTCTAGCTGATAGTGAAATCTTTTTTTATGAATCAATGTACATTCCTGATACAAAAGAAAATTTTGGACAAATAGTACCAATTTCATTACCTAGTTTTGAAAGTGATGAATGGATTGCACCAGATGCTACAGTTTCAGAATCATTTCGTTGCAAGATATATAATGATGTAAAGAAATCATTAAAAATGAACACGAGATCAAAAACAGTGAGATTGAGTTGGTTAATTTCCTTGAATATATTTGTGGATTTCTTTTCAAGTGTCAATGTACACAAAATCCCAACGATGTTTGTATGCAAAAATTTATCAGATAGTTTATTATTTGAACTTATGGATGAAGACTGGGACAAAAGATCAGATGGAAAAATAGAATGTAGAATTAAAATGACTTCCATGTGCTTCCGTTATCAAATTGAAAAACAAATGTTGAGCTTATGCTTCCATTATCAAAGATGGAAAAAAAATAAAGGTAAATGGGTGCCACTCGATCAAGACTTGGAAGCCAGTGGATATTCAAAACGAAAAAATATTGAAATTATATACAATGATGCCATTTTGAGGTGGAAGAAGATTGGAGTCTAAACTACATCCGGCGGAAACTATTGCTCCTACAAGATGATGTACTTTCAGACTTCAGATTCATTTTCAATGGTAAACTCGTAAGTAACTGTAAACACTCGATCTTTTATGAATAGTTTCAATTAAAACTTTCTAGTACAAACTCTGGACTAATTCTAACTAGCTTTGTATCAGTTTTATGCAGGTACGTAAAAGACGTGAGCTCGAGACCAAATGCAGAGATATTGGCGAAACAATCCAACTTATGGAAGAACATTGAGATTCACTATCAACAAATATGTCTTTTTATCATTATAGAAAAATTGCATTCCATTATTAGACTATGGAAACAAGCTGATTGTAAGAATCTATTGTGATATCAATGAAAAAAATCCATAAACAGGTTGTTTACAAGTAAAATGATTGTATCTTTTTTTTTTATGTCTATCTATTTACAAATAGTTCTCTACTCTATCAATTTTTCTATATTTTCTATATCAATATTAAAAACTGATAAAGCAACAACTCCTTCTATAATTTCGTCCTCCTTTGTTTCAAGTGGGGACTCAATGCCTTTTAAGACAAGAAGAATATCTGCTACAAAATTGCCTTCCTCTGTATTAGGACGGACTTTTATTCCTTTTTGATCATATAATATAAAATCTGCATCCTGAACAACCTGAAAGGCTGTTAAAGCAGGAGCAGCTTCCTTTTGAGGGCCCTCGATTGCAAGTGCAACGCTTACACCGTACTAGGCAAAGGTGTTGATCAACTCTTGTCGAAATCTATATACCTCATCAGGAATATACGGCTCAAGAGTGAACTGTCATCACAAAATACGAGAATCGGCAAATTACAAACAATGATAGTAATACAATATGAATCAGAATGAAATGAACTACAAATGAAATTTTTTTTACCTTTTCAATATCTACATCCGTTTGTAAATTATACCATTCAAAAAATAGCTTCGTATTGTACAAGACGAACCATGCACAACTAAAAGCATCATTTTGTTGTACACACTGCATATATAGAACAAAAATTAGTAATATTATGATCGAAATTTAATTTATGCTATGACGATACATTTGAATTAAAAAAGAAATACGTGCATATCAGAGATAAATTCAATATACCTTGAGAGATTTTAATGGTTATATCTCCAATTGAAGTTGCCGTTGTCAGTTTTTCTCGAACGACATCATGAAATAGAGAATCAAATTCTCTATGTGTATTTGCAGCTGAGTTTAATTTTACACATAGAAAATTTGATACTCCCTCCTTATTTATCTTTATAAAAAGAATATTTCGGCTCCAATGCCGACTGCAACAACCAAGATAAAAATATCGTTAAATTCATATTTATGAAAAAATTCCGTTCTTATTAAAGCAGTGAGACATGCAACAATCCAGATTAAAACAACAAAAACAAAAGAGCAATCCTTACTTATTTTCATATGGAATCAAATAAAATCTCGCCAAAGGACTGCACTCGATAAAATAGATAGCCTTCTCAAAATTGGCTTCTTTCGCCTTTACCGCTCCCATGAAAAATGGACTAACTACAAAAATTGTACCATGGGAATCGAAACTAATACTATTCTGCAAAAAAAAAACTCCGTCCTCTACTATTGCATCTGAAATTTATGAGCTCTTATCTTTTAGCTCGGTACAAAATTTGGGACCTAATCTAAAGCTTCTACATGTATCTGGAAGAAAAAAAATCAAAAAAGTTGCCGAGAAGATCAATTTTGCTAGCTAGGTAGGTCTTGTATTGATTATAATGCTCAGAATAAAAAAAAACCTGGGTTGGATCGTATGGAATTCTCACAAAAAGATTATGTACAAGAGCAGAAAGAGAAGTAGAAACAATATTTACAGATTTCTCTGCTATTTTGTCTAGCTCCTCTTGGATAATCAACACTTTTGGTGATGAAACATGCTGAGGACCTGGACGAATAACAGGAGGAGGACTAGGAGAAGATTCTCGATCTGGTTCAGATTCTCCAGCATCTGACTCAAAGCTCAAGAAAACATGGGGTCTCTTGACCGGGATACGTCTAGGAGGAAGGGAAGCAGCTGGCCTTCGAGATCTAGCCTTCTTTGGGATAGCCTGCTTTCTCTTCCTCCTAGAGGTAGTAGGCACGTTAATCCAGAGGTGCTGGAATTATCAACATGTAGACCAGAATATCTGTCCCGAAGCCTTTTGAGAATGATGAAATCCTTTGGCATGATGGTGACACGCTTACCATGCACTACCAAAAGACAAGTATCCTCAAAAAACTGGGACAGAAAATCTTTTGTAGCACCCTACAAGGCCTACATGGCTATTACGACAAAACAAACATTCAGCCCAAGTGACAGAGTGATATTCCGTACAAATCGGCCAAAAGGAGCTCTAGGGATCAACAATTCAGTTGATCTCTGGAGTTTTCTGATCTCCCTCAGCCAGACCTGCTTCCTGTCACGCCTACGGCCAGTACTAGGGGGGGACACGAGAATGGGATGGCTGTACAATGGTAATGGCACGGGCGATGGATTTGGTCCTGGCCATCATCCTCAGAAGAAGAAAATTAACAAAAAGAAGTTTGAACAAAACAAAAGTGGATCAAAACAAAAAAATTTGCGATGAGAGGGCGCTTGAGATCGATACCAGCCCTGAATATCGGCTTCGAGCGCAAGATCTATAGAGATTATTTGCAGATAAGCGATGTGCGCTCGAAAGTAATATTGCACAGCAGGCGGTATTGAACTTGAACGCACTGTGAGAGGGCGGAAGCTTGAACGATGAAAGAGCGCGCTTGAGAGCGATATCGGGAGCTAAAAGCGAAAATTTTGTCGAAAAAAATGAAAATTTCGAGGACTTATATATACAAAATTTTTGCACATGTGAAAAGACGGTACAGACACATGTCGTCAGAAGATTAGACCACGTGGAGTGTCTGTACTGACAATGATAATCCAATTATGAGGCCACGTGGGCTGAGACACGTGTGCGAATCCCTAGTCGACGCATGTCATTTTGGCACGTGCCAGATATCAGATCAATCATTCTAGGTACAATGCATTTAATTAGGCGAATCACAAGTCAACACGTGTTCCTTCGTCTCTCATCCACATGTGCAAAAAAAAATTTATACATAGGTCTTTTTGGGCTCGGATTTTCACGCAAATTCACGATTCCTTTGCCGGGTATCGATTTCAAGCGTGCCGCTTGCTCTCATTACATCACATTGGTTATTATGCGCCTGGTCCAATACTGCATCGTCCGGTATCACATTCAAGCACGTCTCGCTACTCGTTTCTTTTCTGCTCGTTGTTCATGCGCTTGGATCCGACACTCCAATTTCAAATATCTCTCTCGAGCGCACGTTGATTTGTCTTGCATGTCAGACCTGGGGTTTGAATCCAGTTTGCTTTCTTTTTTTAATGAATTTTCGCAATTTTTGCACGTGTAAAAAAACTACCGGGACATGTGTCGTTAGATGATTAGACCACGTGGAATGTCTGTACCGACAATGATGACCCAATTATGAGGACACGTGGGTTGAGACACGTGCCCGAATCCCATATCGACGCGTGTCATTGTCGCACGTGGCAGATGTCTGACCAATCATTCAATGTACGGTGCATTTACTTTGGCCAATCGCCTGTCGACACATGTTCCTTCGTCTCTCCTCCACACGTGAAATTTTTTTAAATAAATAGGTCTTTTTTGGCTCGAATTTTCATGCAAATTTACGATTGCTTTGCCGGATATCGATTTCAAGCACGCCGCTTGCTCTCATTACGTCTCGTTGACTATTATGCGCCTGGATCCGATACTGCATCCTCCGGTATCGCATTCAAGCACGTTTCATAACTCTTTTCTTTCCTGCTCTTTGTCCTTGCGCTTGGATCTGATACTCTAGCATCCAATATCTCTCTCGAGCACATGTTGCCTTGACGTGCTTGTATAACCTAGGCTTTGCGCCTGAGAGCGATATTTGAAACTTCAGTTCTGTTCTTTTTGTTTAAAATGTCTAATTTTGAATCTAGTTTGTTTTCTTTAATGAATTTGGTATTACTGATAGGTTGGACTATTTCCAATCTCTTTTTTCTTCTTTTCTTTTTATTCTACCTTCTATAACTGAGGGCCCTGGTGTGGAGACATTTTTTGAGATATATCTCAGATTTAAGTTCCTGCTCAGTACTCCGTTATTCAGGTCTCAGAATAAAGACGTGATTCATTATCAGGACCTGGTGGCACTCGACAAGCATATCTACAAAGCTAAGCTTGACAGAATGTTTACCAAGTTACATAATGATTTCAAGTTTGTAGATGAGTGCCCAATTCATAATAAAAAATGTAGATTTGTTGATTTTCAATCTACTTTTATTTTTTTTCTTTTGTTAAATATTTCTGACAATTTGGACTCAGTGCCCTCCACTTCTGAAGCAGCTTCTTCTAGTGGTACAAAGTCTGAAAAGTCAAAGATTGTAGATATAGATACCTTTTTTATTGATACGAGTGTTAATTTAGATGATTGATTCTGATTTCTAACTCAGAGAATTTGATGTCAATCTTGGTTCTGCTTCAGTTGATTGATTGCACAAACATTCGAGTTTAGAGAGTAAGGTTGCAATGTCGTTGTAGTGAAGCTTAATTCCAACAAGGGTGATGCAGGTATGCACGGTCCGGTGGAGCTATGGGATAGTGTCTTTCACCAAGAATAGCGGCACGAGAAGCATCTCAAGAGAGAGGACTCCATTCAGGGTATTGGCAGTCTAGATGGCATGAGACAACAAAGTTCCTTCGATCAGAACTTTGGGGAAAGATCAGAACGATCATCATAAGGGAATTCTAGGAAGAATTTCGGAGAAAGTTGCAATTCTGGTGATTTTGGAGAAATCATCGATGATGGCTATGTAATGACTGTGTAGACAACCAGTTGACGCAATTGGATTTGTAGGGGAGCTGTAAAGAATAATGTTAACATAGCTAGGGCAATTTACAAGGATTAATTGGGTGAAAATCGGTGGAAGTTTCAGAATTTCCAATTTTGTGGGGTATTGACAGATTTTTTGGAAAATCAGTCTGTCGATGCTGCACAAATTTGAATGCTGTAAATTGGATAAGAAAGCCAGAGTTAGGGCAATCTCAACTAGGTAGGTAGTGTAATAGATCCTAACACCATAGTAGGGCAAACACTAACTGATCCACCCAACCTTGCCTACTCCCTGATATAGAGTAAGCCCCTCCTAGCCCAGTGTGAGGACTGGTAGCATGCTACTGCCAAGTGTCGGGATCTATTACACTGGTATCAGAGCGGATTTTTGAGGAGAAAGGGTGGATCAGTTATGTTTGCCCTACTGTGGTGTTAGAATCTATTACACTTCTCCTCAAAAATCTGCTCTGATACCAGTGTAATAGATCCTAACACCACAGTAGGGCAAACACTAACTGATCCACCCAACCTTGCCTACTCCCTGATATAGAGTAAGCCTCTCCTAGCCCTGTGTGAGGACTGGTAGCATGCTACTGCCAAGTGTCGACCACGTGTCACTGACATGGCCGACTGCACGTCGGGACCCAACTGGGGGCCCTATCCTGCTGACAGGGTCCCTAGGCTGTGTTAGGCCCGCCATGGTTATGGACCATGCTGGGGCACACTACTCACACTGTCTTGCCCTGTTGATCATGTACGCTAGACACGACCCTGACTGTGGTATCTGACCTATCTGTGTTCTCTAGGGTTCGGCACTGGTTACGAGCTCGTAACAGGTAGCTACAAGTGAAAGCTCAGTAAAAGGCTGAGCAAAGCCCAAGAAATTTCTATCTCTCCTCAGCTAGAATTTTCAGGGCAAAACCCTTGTTCTATCTCAATAGAAATTGGATTTTGCTGTAAAGGTACACAGTAGGGCGCCCCCCTGGTATTGTGAGGATGCCAGCAAAAGGCCATGTGAAAATAAAAAAGCCATACAACTTGACTTTTGGGGTTGATGAAGATTTTTATCTTGCATGTAGTGTTACAACTTGTAAATATCAAAATTAGAATTGTAGAAACTCGAGCTACATTACATGCAATAATGTCTAGTTGTTGTATGTGACATGCAATAATGTCTAGTTGTCATATGTGACATGCATGTAGATTTAGATCATTGAACGACCATATTTGGGCCAGTAGAAACTTGAGATACCATAAATGCATAAAGTCCTAATTGTCCAAAGTGACATGCAAGACATGCAAAAGTTGGTATGGACACATGCAAGTGAATTTTTACATTAGTAGTGTAGAAATTGCCACATGTAGAAAGTAGGTAGAAGTAGGTGGATACACATGCATGCAAAGTGATATGTGTCACTATTTTGGTGGATTACAGCATGCAAAGCAAGAAACACCTCCCTTGCTTACTGATAAAGAAAGATGAACATCCGAATGTTCCAACTTCATAGGATGTTTTGTCTTGGTAGAAGACATCAAATATGGATCCATATGTGATTTTGCCATAGAATAAGCCACTCTTGGCTTGATCTCCTTGACTATTGAAGACATAGATCTGAAATTGGAAACATACAACCTCCTATGCCATAATTTCTCTTTGGAAACACAAGTCATCAATGCAACATCACATGCACTTGCATTTTCATGCACATCTAACTTGAAAATGCCTCCATATCTAGATCCACTTGCTAGGATCTCATCACCTTTCTTTATGAAACAATTATTGACATTGAATTCCACTTCAAAACCATCATCAAATAAATTTCCAACACTAATCACATTCTTTGTGAGATTAAAAACATAAAGTACATTGGAAAGTGATAAACTCATAGAAGATGCAAGATTCAAGGAACAAATTCCAACTCCTTCAATTGAACATGCATCACCTACAACAGTTTATATTGATTCTTGAAGTTCTTGAAAAGGTTCGATAGAAATAAAAGAACTCTTGGAGCAACTCATGTGAGCTGTGGCTCCACTATCAATATACCAAGATACATCAATAAAGGATAAAGAGGAGAAACTAGACATCATGAGAGATGCCTCTCCTTCACTTGCATGTGAGTCTTTTATGATAAAATTGGCTTGATATTCTTGAGTCTTCTTCTTGAAAATAGAAGAATGTGTTGAATCATCTTCTACTCCTTGGTCTTTGTCCTTTGCTTTGTCCTTTGATTTGTCTTTGGTGAAGGCTTGAGAAAAATTGTTCTTGCTCCTCTTGACTTGATCTTGGCAAAGTGAGCTTTGCCACAACCACCATCATTCCTTGAAAGTGTGTTGATCTTTGACAACTTGTTCTTTTGCTTGCATTCTTCAGCAATAAGAACATTATGCAGAGTCTCCATAGATGGTAGCCCCTCCATGATAGCATAACTTTGCACAAAATTTGAATACTCTTCTCTAAGTCCATTAAGGACTTCTTGAACAAGTTCACTATTCTCTAGAGTATCTCCTATGCATGCTATCTCTCTGTGAAGATCTTTAACTCTCATTACAAAACTTGAAGCACTTTCATCAACTCTTTGGAAACTAGAAAAGATCTGATTTCTAAGAGTAAGAAGTCTTGATGTGATCTTTGCTTCATGAATGGACTTAAGGATATTCCAAGCCTCCTTGACTAAGGTGCATGAACTTATTTCTCTTAACATCTCATCAGAGATGTTTATCTTGATGATATGAAGAGTAATTCTTGCTCTCTTCTTGAAACTCTGAGCCTCATCATAAGCTTCAGGTTCAACTTCAATTCCTAATACAATGTCCATTACACTATAAAGAATCAACAAAGATTCTATGCTATCCTTCCAAACTGAATAGTTGAAGGTATCTAGTCTCTCACTAGCTTCAAAGAGAAAATCTCCTATAGATGCCGTGAATTTGAAGACTCTTGTAAATTGGACAACAAAATGGAATTCATTGGGCTCATTTAACACTAAAAAAAAAAATTCTTGGGAAATCCGATTGTTGACCTTGATCCAACCATTGAGATTCACGTAGGTTGGTCCACTGATCTCACTTGATTGAAATCCGGATGATGGTGGCCTCTCCCACATGTTGGAATCTGCACTTGATTACAATAGACACTTCCAAATGTTAGCTGTCAAAACTAATTCAACACTTGCAACTTCACAAGGTCCTTTCTCAATTTTCTTTTTCTGAAACCCTAGCCAGGACATATGTAAACCTTCTGATGGCTCCACACTTAAGCAGTGGTAGTGTACAATATTCTATGGACAGTGTTGCCCTACTGAGATGCCTAGCTCCATGTTATTATAGTAGCAAAATCGATCTCACACAGTTAAAGATCCTCAATTTTGGAGATTCTCTCAAAATTTTTTGAAGATTCAGAGGTGAATTCCTTTGCTCTCACCAATAGCCTCCTTCAACAAGGTACTGTGCCAAGTGATTAC
This sequence comes from Diphasiastrum complanatum, assembly GCA_029204225.1. NCBI lineage: Eukaryota > Viridiplantae > Streptophyta > Lycopodiopsida > Lycopodiales > Lycopodiaceae > Diphasiastrum > Diphasiastrum complanatum. The sequence goes on along the minus strand of CM055112.1, from coordinate 41,101,149 downwards.
TAAATTGGTTGAGAAAATGGCACCACTTGAGCTATTTTACTAAAAAAACTTGCTTATCCCAGACCATTGCCAAAAAATCCCTTTATAATCCATAGAATGCTTTACTCCTATCCTTGTGAAAAGTGTCAAGGCTATAGCCCTTGCACAACACCCTAGGAACATAAATGGATGGGTAGCTGGCAGAGCATCCCACCACTGATAGAAAATCACTATTATGTGATTCTCTACTCACCCACATGTTCAAATCATTAGAGAAATTGCAAAGCATAGGTTTGGCAATCTTACATAGATAAACACCTCACTTTCTCTCAAGAGGGAAGATTATATTTGTTTATCTTACATAGTTTAACACCTCACTTTCTCTCAAGAGGGAAGATTGTATTTGTACTTTTACTTGTAGGGCAGTCCTGCATGATGGCAAGGTTGTTGTTGACGGGATCAAGTCCCAACACTTGTACCAAATTATACGCAGCATGTGCAAAACCACATTGGACCCCACATAGAGATGTGCGTACATTGTCCAAAATAGCACTATATAGGCCGAATGTAAAATTAAACTTTAATTCTAACAACAAGATCATGTGATGTTTAACTTCTAACAAGTGGGCTTAATAATTGTGATAGCTTTCCCATCAATCACTTCTCATTCCAACACTAGTTTCCTTTGAATTGTAATTGAACCTTTCTTCATGTGGTCAAACAAAAAACCAAAGGTGGTAAAACATGTGATGTTATTAGCTTGATGCAAACTACAAATAAATTTGAGAGAAGATGGAATTTTCCATAACGCTTTGAATTAAAATTTGGAGGGCTTCATCTTTAAACTATTTATCTTCATCTATTGTCATTATTCCACATGGGAACCAACGGGGTTGGCTCAGTTGGTTAGCTTGACATCCAAAGTTTCTTTGGTCTCAGGTTCGAGGCTCCCCTTGGAAACCAAGAAGCATTATTCCACATGAGGGAAACAACTCCTCACACTAGGTATGGATAAGTGGGACAACCAAAATATGTTTATCATGTTTACTCTAGATAAATTTTCATCATCCGTTGATAATTGGCATGTCTTATATTCTGGTCTAGTTTTCTTATGAAAATCATATTTGTGATTCTCTAATTATAAATGATTCTCCAAGAAATTGATGCAGTCACACCTTGGCATGAAGATATTCAGTCTAATTAATAACATAGGCTTGCCTTCCTTGTTACAGAATTGCAACTCCCAAAATATGTTGACAATTCATATGCTGAGAATGTGTGTGATATATCTCTCAATCTTTGTGGTGTTTATGGTCATCCTTGTTGCTCTTTTTTTATATTCTGATCTTTATTATCTCTCTCTCTCTCTCTCTCTCTCTCTCTCTCTCTCTCTCTCTCTCTCTCTCTCTCTCTCTCTCTCTCTCTCTCTCTCTCTCTCTCTCTCTCTCTCTCTCTCTCTCTCTCTCTCTCTCTCTCTCACACACACACACACACACACACACACACACACACACACATGCGCGCACGCTCTTATTAAGAATGTCCATTGATGTTAGTGGGTCAAGATCTAAAAACAAAAGGCATCTAGGAACACCATCAAGTGGTGTGGTGGTGATGGTGATAGAGTAACATTAGTCTATGCTTCTCCCTCTCCACAAGGAATATCTAGATCTAAAAACAAAAGGCATCTAGGAACAACATCAAGTGGTGTGGTGGTGATGGTGATAGAGTAACATTAGTCTATGCTTCTCCCTCTCCACAAGAGATATCTAGATTAAAAATATTTGCATTTTAGATAGGGAGTTAGATCTTGATAGGGGGAGAGGAATCTTCAAATATATATTTTGATGGAACCGTCATAACAAAATAGAATATAAAAATGTTAGATATAATAGAATGAAAGATCTTGTAATTAAATATTTTGCAATTTGGGCACAACATGATACGAATGAAAAAAAATTAATCATGGCGATCTTGTTTCATGAGTTACCACGTAGCAATATTTCGCATGTGCACACATATTCAACACACACATTAAGGAATAATGAGATTCGTAAAGAAAGGAAAACCTATGCTGAGATGGACCTCCAAAGTAGATTGGAAGAAAATTCAATCAAAGATGAATAATGCCGATCCTAAACAATTTAGACAACAACGAGAGGTTGCTAGGTCAAGGATTGTATGATTGGGGTGGTGGGAGACAAGACTAGCATTCAATCCCAATTTGTAAGTTTCTTATTTGATTTTGATGTATTACTTTCATATAGATGTTTATCTTCTTATTTTGTTCTCACTCTAAATGTTGAGAAATTTTAGTCATGATCCCTTACATCAATTTACTTTTTAAAAATTTCTTCAGTATCATTGGAACATGTTTTTTGTACATATTTTGATTTTGAAATGGAGTAAGAAGTTTGCTAGTGTTGCTCATGTCTTGTAGTGAGTCAGTGTGAGTATGAGTCTGTATGTGTGTGTGAAGACTCTGTCTTTCTCCATGCCTAGGTTTTCTCTATCTACCCATAGCTAGCTTTGTTCTCTCTCTAGTCCTTTTCTATGGCATAAAAGCATAGCCTACATGAAGGCATAATATGTAAAGATATTGTTGCATGTCATTGAAAATTGTGGAAATAAGTGGAATTTTTTTTTTTTAAGGCTTTAAAAACTTTCTCATCTAAGCAAGTTTGTAGTGACATATCCATAAGAATCTTGGTAGAGCAGTTATAAGGCATAACGTGATCGATTCAAGGTTGATGATCAGTTTTCTCTCAAAAAAAATAATCCCTTACAAGTGGGAGGGGATTATCTTAATCCCTCCATGCGATATCAATGTGATGCTCGTGTCATGTGTTGCGTGCATGCTTTTCAATTATTGCCCTTAGTCGTACATTGAAAATATAGCTTCATAAGCCCAGACTAAATAGTCTTGCCAATGTGATCAGTAACTCTTGTGGCTCCACCTCTTGGACTATACAGAAACTAGTCCCATTAAATGACTCCCTTTGGCTTTCTCGCAAGATCCAAAATTACCTTAATAATTGTCTCTATAAAAGGTATCTCAAAATAGTCAAGTCTATTCCTAAGAAGGAACCAATTACTTTCAAACATATGTAATTTGAAAAATGTGATCATCACTTTGCTAATCTTCCCATGAATCTCACTCATGCCAATGAAGAAGCTACATTCATGCTAAAGTAATTGGCACCAATCATATATGTCCTCCCTTATCTTTCAAATTTGACATATACAACCTTTCTTCATTTCAATTTGAGCTTTTCTAACTCCTCCTACTTTTGAATATGAATTTTGATCATAATAATACAAGTATATGTTAAGCTAGAAGAAGTAATAATGCGATATATTTCACTTTGATATTTCACGTTATGTACCAAACTCACACTCATTCATGCCCTTTAATTTTCAAAAAGACTTTTTTCAATGATACATCGTGTCCTTTGTAACCTAATGAGAGAATCTCTCAATTATTCTTTCAACTGTTGTAGAATCAACTTTTGGAGTTCCATAATCATTGTCTAAGCAATGTCTACAAAAATCCAATTTACAGACCATACGTGCTTTTATTTACCAATTATACCAATGAATCTCCAAATGGATCGTTTACGCAATAAAAATCGGAATTAAAACAAATACACCAAAAATTCTTTAACAACTATTAACTCAATTGATACTGCAAAAATTAATTATCAGTTCATTAAAACTGAAAAAACACCTTTCGTGCAAGAAATCACAAGTTATGAATAACTCGAAATGCCATAAATGCAACCCCCCCCCCCCCCCCCCCCAACTATTTAACCTTCATCCTCTTCACGCAGAAAATGTTTTGATGTGCAATCTTGTTGTTTCTTAACCCCCAAATTTTTTGTTTTCATTGGCATTTGCACACACTATATGTCTTGTGGTAGATTTGGGTGCAATAAAACTCTCTCTCTCTCTCTCTCTCTCTCTCTCTCTCTCTCTCTCTCTCTCTCTCTCAAGGAATTGCTTTGACTATCAAATTTGAGCAACAATACAATCTCATTGCATAAAGTGGAGAGTCACTTGCATAGACAATGTGGCAACTTTTGTTAGGCTTAAAATGTTTAAAAGTCTTTGAATGAGATGTCTTGTTTGTGTGGGTCACTTATCAAGCATTTTAGTCTCCCCATGTTCCCCTTTTGTAGGAGAAGGTGGGATTAGAGCCTAGGTCTTCAAGTTAAGCACTAATGTTGAGGAGTGTAGGTGCTAGGCACTTGATTTGATGGTCATGTGCACATTACCTCAAGATCTAATAAATTACATATATATTTTCAACATTGCTTACAAAAAGGAAATCAGACTTTATAGAAGGCTTGCAACACTTCAATTTGATAGGTAAGATACTAGTATAATGGATGTTGGGAAATGAAAATGGAAACTTTTGCAATCTAACAATATTAAAGAGCCTATTTTTCACCTCAAAGTCACCTAAAAAGACACATCACACATTCAATTTTCAACTCAAACTCACCTTTAAAAAGACACATCACGTTTCAGAACCATCATCTATTCACCATAGCTTGGTGATCCACTAATAACTTGGTGACCCACTAGTAATCCAGTAAACCATCGTCTATTCACCATAGCTTGGTGACCCACTATTGTTGTAAAGCTAATGAGAGCCTATATATTAGAAATAGGTGACTGGAATAATAATTAGTGCAATTGTGCAATTGTCTCATGTTGAAAACCTACAAAGTTAGCAGGTGAAATGCCAGTACTTTATCAGTTTTTTATTAGCACCTTTTAGAGTGAACACTAAATACCAACCAAAAGTTTCCGAATCTTGACGAAGCAATGATGCCTGCCATCGTCAAAAGCGAAGGGCATGGGCCAAGGTGGCGGCTGCTGATGACGATTTCGACACCACACAAAAGATTCTTTCTTAGTATCTTACTGTAGTACGCGTTGCCCAGGCCCCCAAATTGGTTTTTTCGGCTGTCATGATCTTGGATGTTGTTTTCTAGCTTTTGCATGTTGTCCGCGACTATGATTTCAGCTGCAGTTATCAAAGTAATGTGTGACTTGTCAAAAAAATCTTCTGGGAATCGGGATCAAACTGGATCTTCCCACATTACCGTAGCAGAAGCAAAAAGAGAGACAGGTAAGTGATGAGTCATGGTGCTTGTTGTTGTCCATTCAAAAAGGACCGGCAAAGTCAGAATTGCTCTTTTGGAGCTTTCAATCGATCAAATTAGAATAATAAAATGGAAGACAGGCGTACTGCTTGCTGCCTTCTTGCTGGCCTTTTGTGTTGAAGTGGGCACTCACAATTATTGTTTCTTCCACTTCAGGAGTGATGCTTCTACTAGTTTCTAGAAGATAGCAGATACACTGCCTAGAAGCTGCAATTATAAAATGGAATACCTTAACTCCTGCAATGAAATTGACAATAATAGCTAATTAGACTAGCTAGTTTCATTATGTACAATATGTCATTGTTACACATTAGATTGTATAGTAGGGCCAAGGGGAGCAAAAGGCCAAACGTGCACTCACAAAGCTCCCAAGATTCAAGCCTGCACCGTGTGAGCACAATATCCAACTCTTATCCTCCTTAATCTCCTTTTCGATTCGAGTGCCAAATTTAAGCTTGGACCAATGTGGATACAATATCCCACTCTTATCCTCCTTGCTCTCCTTTTGTGCGATAAAATAGTGGGTGAGCACTCACAATTAGTTCTTATGTTCTTAGATTAGGATAACTCTTCTAATAGTTTCTAGAAGCTAGTAGATACATCGCTTACAACAATTTTTACTAGTTATACTATAAATAGATTATCTTGATTCTTAATCAACTACAATTTGAGACCGAGTGACTTTCATTTTTCGTTTGTTTGTTTGAGAAATGGTAACCAATTAGACTACTAACTAGCTTCATCATATACAAGATGTTCATGTAGTAATAAAGAGAAGAGCACAAGGCAAGATTTGAGCATGTGCATGTTTGGGCACAATATATGAACAAAGCTTTTTCTAAGGTAAACTTAACATATGTCCAATCATTCTAGCTAATTCACGATAATTGTAGCTTTACTATAATCTTATTCTCTGAAGGTTTTTACTATTATCTTTTCCCCTAAGCCTTGCCCCTCCTTCCTCACGAAGAAGAGATTGTATGCACAATTTCAATATAAAATTGTGCAATGGTATTGCTATTATCTAGATATAGTCGTTTAGCCTTAAGCTTATTGTAAGAAATTTACTATCTAGCCATTGTGTATAATCCAAGCTCACTAGAGATAAAACTAGAATACGTGCAACTACAACGTCAAACATGTACTCCAATAAGTGGCAAGTTGATGAAAAACTCCTTTCCATTCATTGAGCTATATATTTCAAGTTAGATTGGTTGAACAAACGGACATATAGAGGAAAACACATATCAAAATGCTCTACTACTCAATTCGATATGTGAGAATGTCCAAAGTGCCCAAGATAGGGACATGCATTATGCTAATCACCTCGAGACTTTCAAGTGGGGGAGTGGGTGTATTAACAAATCCCGAAGGATTCTAGTGTAAGGCGTACCGACAAGCGTTACAAATTGTCCGCTAGATATAGGGGACCATATCAATTCTTGAAAAAGATTGGATCCTTGGCTTACCAATTGGACCTCCCAAAAGGAACACAAGTGCACCCTATTTTTCACGTGAGTAGACTTAAGAAAAGTCTGCGCGAAGGAGAAGATTTTGGTTTTGAAGACCCGTAAGCTAATTATGATTATGAGGGGTTTGGGGCCCTCAAGTGTATATGGTCATAATTAATGGTTGGAGGCCTAAACTCATGATGGTGGATTATTATGGGTCTATCAATGAGTCATCTGAAAACTAGATGACATGGCCTAATTAGAGTGCAGAGGTGTCACAATAAACTACTAGTGGTAAATGGGCCTTGGAGGGTATAAGTATACCCAGTGTATGCTTGATTGTGGTGCTAGTCGCTACATGCTACTGGTATGACTCCTCTATCCCTTGTGAGTATTGATCCTTTGCTTGGGGCCTAGATTCGTTTGATCTAGATTTGGTTGGGTTGGTTTATCCACCATCCGATTCCCATTCATGTTATTACTTGTGGTTAGAGTAGTAAGGGGGATAACCTTAGGTGTGGTTAGTTAGGAAACCACAGAATCAAACTAACCTCACAAGAGAAAGCACTATTCTCTTGGGAGCGAACTATTGTGGTGACAGGAGGAAAAGATCGCTACAAATTTGGCACTTATGCATGTTTTATGAGAGTGATAAGGGCGAAGGCCTTTTCGTTCTTCTACTTCCATTTAGTACTACTCAAGTTTTTAGTAGAGATCTAGCCAAGTGTTTGATGTTGATTAGGCCATTTTTGGCATTTGAGGCAAAATAGGAAAGTACACATGGCAAGTTGTGATTAGGTCAAAAGTAGGTTGTGATGTAGCTCGAGCCAAGTTAGGCTTAGTGTATAATTCCTTTGTAAAGTTTAAATCTCTTGTTGAGAAGCAACTTAATGCAAGCATCAAAGTATTAAGAGGTAATAATGGAGGAGAGTACATCTCCAATAGCATGAGAGATTTATGTGAGGCTAATGGCATAAAGAGAGAATTCACATGTACTTACACCCCCCAACAAAATGGGGTGGCCGAGAGAAAGAATAGATCTTTGTGTGAATGTGCTTTAAGTTAGATGCCTCTCTACCCATTTCTTTTTGGGGAGAATCTATTACATGTGCAAATTTTTTATGTAATAGGCTTCCTAATATGGCATTGGCTAAGATCTTTGCACAACAAGCTACAAAAGCTAGATGGCAAAGCATCCTAATGCTACCTTCGATACACATGAACTTGACAAAGCATTCAAGAGACAAAAGAAACTAATAAAAGGTACTGATGGAAGCCAAAAACAATAGCATACCAGCCCTACAATAGCAGCCTACCACTTTTGGAAACCTCTTAAGATCATACACAAAAGCTTGAAGACAATACACAAAGCAATGCTCTCAATGGAGGAAGAAACTGTGACAATGATCTATTGATCTCTCTCAACAATACAATAAGTTTCTCCAACCTGTTCTCCACGAATTTCAGCCTAATATAGGGGCGAGAGATGACTCTCTCTCCTCTCTCTAGAACTTAGGACCCAATTTTAGGGCACCAGTAACCTCAAATAGCCAATTTTGGCCTATATGTCCAAATAACATGATTTTGGTGTCATTTTGAAGGTCCTGAAGTTTGAGACTTCTTCAACATGAAATATATGCCTCTTTCACACGTGTGAAAGGTTAGATCCAAAACTATGTACAAAAATTGCCAGTTTAGGCCTCAAACTAGCTAGGAAATGTTGACAATTTTCACACCCACTTGGTAAGGCTGGGCCAACAGTAGTTTTAGTGGTGGGACCCACTCATTTATCTATGCTTAAGAGGTACCCACAACAGGGTCCTCGGCCTAAAAGGAGTGTCGGTCCCTCGACACTTGCCTGCAATTGTCATGGAAGAGAGCTGTTGTTGGTCTATTTATTGTTGGGACATGGATGCCTCAAGAAAAGCGTGGATAGAGATTGCTTACGTAAAACCTGAGGCTTTATTGGATGTAATGATCAGAATGAACTTGGACTTGCCAGATGTGAAGAATAAAAAGCCATCCAACTTGTCTATACATGATTGCCACAGGATTGTTTCAAAAGTAAAAGTACAGTATAATCTTTCCTTTTGAGAGAAAGTGAGTGCTTGTCTGGTTGCGATTGCCAAACACACATTTTGTTTTTTCTCTGATGATTGGATGAGTAGGAATCACACAATAATATTTTTCTATTACTTTGTCAAACTCATGCTTGCAAAAGGTCAAAGTAAGCAGCAATCAACAAAAGCACTTGTTGTGAATATGTGTTAACCTACTCGTGAAGATAAACCACCCAAGAACACAAGAATTTAACAACAGTCACATTACTCAACAAGGAATAAGCTATCAAGTAAAAAAATGGCTCCCTCGGTCATCCAAGTACAAGATGTCCAATCAAGAATCCACACTTCTTAGAAAGGCAAAATGCAGAGCAACAAGTTTGACAGCAAGATCCAGAGGTTCAAAGGTCACAAGCAAAATCAAGCCGACAAGGAGCTCACTAAAGGATCCATCTAAATCGCGATCACGCAATCACGCAGCCTTCAACTAGGAAGTGCAAGGACAAGGGGAAGACTAATGTTGATGACTATCCTTCAATGAGCAAGATTCAGCCAAAGTCTACTTGTTCCACGATCCAACAGACCCCCAAACCAATGCCAAATTTGAGTATAACAATACTTAAAAGGCCCAATCTATATTGACTATTGAAGAAAGTCTTCAAGTGCAAGCTTATCATGAGCATTTGGATAGACTAAGCAGTAAACAAAACATTTTAAATCTGCAATACCAATTGAGTGAATGCATGACAATACCATTGGGAGAAGTAATGTTGATCTATGAGGATCACTATCAGCAAGCCTTACCTTGGGATCCTCTAATGAATGGTCTCGACTACCCATTTGTTGATGAACAAGGTTAGCAAAAATGGCCACCAGATCCATATGGATATTATTCAAAATCTGGTGTGAAAATTCACACGTGTGGGGAACCACAAGAAATGTGTAAAAGATCTTTACCATGCTTTGCTGTGGCACAGAGATCACTTGTAGAGCAATCTTGCAATCTACCATATTGACACCTAATAGCTTGCATGCTTAAACTGCACCTAACTTCTACCTACTTTCTCCAAATGTCAATTTCTCAACTAGATATGTACAAAACTACATGCATGTATCCACTAGTATATTTGCATGCCTTGCATGTGACTTCCCTAGATGAATTGGACATGCGTAGAACATGTATACTGACTTGCATGTTGCATGCACTGATTGCATGTTGCATGCATGCACGCTAACTGACTTTGCATGTCATTTACTTTTATGCATGTCTACAAATCTAGATCTACCTAACTCAAACTCGCCCTAATCTACAAGGTCATGTGCTCAATTCACATACCTTTGATATATACAATGGAACAAAGTGAATATAGTTCAAATATGACCATCTAGACATTGTGCATGTCATGTAGCTCGAGTTTGTATATGCTAGAGAATGATATTTACAACTTGTAAATGCACAAGCAAGATGATTTTTCTCATCAACCCCTATAGACAAGTTGGATGGCTTTTTATTCTTCACACTCCTCCTAAAAAGTTATCAACTTGGCTTGATCACTTGAACTTGAAATCCTCCAAGGTTGGTTGAATTGTTGATGAATTCTTTGCTTTGAATTTGAATTCAAGATAATCAAAGAATCCATCATAGCAGCACCCTTACCATAACCATGATAAGATCTCTTTGACAGAAATCTTTTCCAAATCATGCCTTTGAAAAATATTCCAATTTGCTACTATGCCAATGTATGTCCTCCATGTCTGATGTCGATCCTGGGTTTGCAAAGTCCACATGCATGAAGTTGGCTGCAAAAAAAACTGAAAAATTCGAGGCCTCCAAGCCTCATAATGACCACAAAGATCATATAGATCAAGATTATACGTTGAGCAATATTCAAGATTAAGCACACTAGCTTTATTAGTCCAAACACTATGAACTCTATCCACAAAGGATCTAATGTTGTACAATTGTGGTGTCCCAATTTTATTTTATTTTGAGAGGTGAACAAGAGAAGAAATTAAGTAGACCGAAGATTGAGAGATTAAGAAACCAAGGACAATCGAAAGGACAGGAGGGAGCTGTGTAAATAACTGGTCACAGATGGTTGTTATGTTAGGATACTAAGGGATGAAAAGATAGATGCATGTAAACAGGATGAAGGTTGAGCTGATGGAGATGCTGATGGAGATGGAGATGAAAACACAGATGGAGACTGTATGAAAAAGAAATTATAAAATATTTTCAACAAGACTGGGAATAACTCTCGTCCTTCTCACAGTATTTGAATCAAAATTTAATGGAACTTCTTTGAGTCCTGCGAGGGTTAGTTCTGAGCCAATCGTCAAAAATTGAAGATTTTTACTAAAATCGAGCACTTTTTAGGACTGTTTCTCTAAGATTTCAAGATCTAAGGGTGTGATCTGAACCAAAATTTGACAGTAGCTGGACACAATATACTCCAACTATTACCAATTTGGATTGAGTTTTGAACCATCAAATCTAGAGAAATTAAGATAACAGGGTCATTTTTAGTGTATTTTTGCCCATTTTTTGCGGTTGTTTGTGGTTTTTCTGAGATTTCTTCAAATCTGAGTGGATCTAACATTCACCCTTCCTATAGTAGCTATATCTAGACCATATCTAGGTAATATGAGGTCTGTGAGAGTTTTTGATGGACATATTTTTCAGGATCTTGAAAAAACTTAGTTTTTGAGGACTTTTTCTTAGATGTTTCAAAAGCCAGACCTAGGTTAGACCTAACTATGAAACTCTCTAAGAGAGTTACTTCCTGGCAGATCTCTAAAAATCATGAAAAAAGTGTCTTTTTTGTGTTTTTTGACAAAATCTTGAGATTTTCTAATCAATTAAATCCCAGACTGGTATGCACTTGTATCTAGGTCAGATACACCACTTTACAAAGTTGCAAGAGTTACTTCCCACATAATCTAAAAAAATCATGAAAAAAACATATTCTTTTGGTATTTTTTGGCAAAATTTTGAGATTCTCTAATTCTTAACTCTCGCTGACTGGTATGCACTTGTATCTGGATTAGATACACCACCTTACAAAGCTACGAGAGTTAATTCCCACAATTACTAAAAAAATCATGAAAAAAGTGTATTTTTTTGTGTTTTTTGACAAAATTTTGAGATTCTCTTATCCTTGGCTCTCGCAAACTAGGCACTCGTATCTAGGTTAGATACACCACCTTACAAAGCTGCGAGAGTTACTTCCCATAGAATCTGAAAAAAATCATGAAAAAAGTGTATTTTTTTGGTGTTTTTTGGCAAAATTTTGAGATTCTCTGATCCTTAACTCTCGTATGCTCTTCTGTGTCACTATCTCAATGAGATGGAACTACATACTTCTTTACAAAGGTTACTAACCATAGGAACTGAAAATTTTGTCGTCTGAGAGGATTTTGGACACTTTTTGCTCTTGGGAACTCTCACAGAGGCACTTTTTCTACAACTAACTTTCGAGGCTCTTATGTGTTACTATCTCAACGAGATAGAGGTACGGAATTTTCACGAAGGTTACTTACCACATGAACTGAAAATTTTGTCATCTAAGAGAATTCTGGACCACTTTTTGCTCTTGGGAACTCTCATAGAGGCACTTAATCTACAAGGTAACTCTTGCTGAGATTTCTGCCTGTTTCTCATAGTGAGATGCAGCTTTAGTAGGCTCTGCGAAGGTTACTTAGCAGTATTTTTTAAGTTAGGTTTTTTGGATTTTTTTGGCTATTTTTTTCACCAAAAATAGATTTTTCATTTTTTTTATTTTTATCGATTTTGTTGGATTAATGGAAGGGATTGGATGCTTGGAGTTGAAACCTCCCACCTCACAATCTCTCTCCACAGTGGATTCAAGCAGAAAAGCGGCAAATCTAATACTAAACTAACTCCAAAATCGGATTTTTTGGTGAAATGGAATGGTGAGAGAAAAGAAGAAAGTGAGAGAAAAAAAAGAAATGCCATGCGACGAGACGAGTGTGTGGCGCTCCTCGGGCAACGACACCATTGTTGTGTCATCTTTGTAGTATAGAGGTTCGTCGTTGGAAGCAGCAACCTCTCTTCAACCTGCATAGAGAGAGAGAGAGAGAGAGAGAGAGAGAGAGAGAGAGAGAGAGAGAGAGAGAGAGAGAGAGAGAGAGAGAGAGAGAGAGAGAGAGAGAGAGAGAGAGAGAGAGAGAGAGAGAGAGAGAGAGAGAGAGAGAGAGAGAAATTCCTAGGTTGAGAGAGGCTTTGGAGGCCCGAGCACCTTCCCAAAGCTATTCACACCCAACCGAGAGAGAGAGAGAGAGAGAGAGAGAGAGAGAGAGAGAGAGAGAGAGAGAGAGAGAGAGAGAGAGAGAGAGAGAGAGAGAGAGAGAGAGAGAGAGAGAGAGAGAGAGAGAGAGAGAGAGAGAGAGAGAGAGAGATTCTTGGGAAGGCCCTTGTCCCATTCATCCTATTGGCTACTTGAAGAGGCAAGGATTCTTGGGGAGGCCCTCATCCTATTGGCTACTTGAAGAGGCAAGGATTGAAATCCTAGCCTTTCAAAGAAACACAAAAGATCTAGTGGTGCACAAAGAAACACACCCCATCTACCACCATTTGACATTGACTCCACCTTGTAGCTTAGACTTTGGGCCTTTAACTTATTTTATTTTCACCTAGGGCCTAAGTCACTAAAAAACAACTTAAACTATTTACCTAGTGTGCTCATTGAGCTGGGCTTATAACACGCAAGAAGCCAGTGCCTCACACTTATTATTCCAATTGTACATTGTATTGTGGCGGGGCCCACTTGTTAAGGCTTGGCCCAACAATAGTTTTAGTGGTTGGACCCACTCATTTATTTATGTACAGGAAATACCCACAATATTCACTAAAGATTTATTTATTTCTTTCATAATTAGATTGATTGTTTGATAGATAATTAAAAAGAATAATATATGAGAATTTAATTGTATGTACCTAAATCCAGCTGACGGTCCCCATTCTCTCTCAACCATAAAAAGGTCAGCTTGGTCTCTTTTTCAGTCCTCTCATTCTCTCTTAGATGCTTGTGACATCCTTCAGCATTTTTCGCACCATACTTGGACTAACTCTCGACCTCAACCATTCTTTAGGTCCGCTCGACTTTGACGGCTTCTACCTTTCTTCTGTTGCCTCGTGGATTCGCCTCCTCCGTGTTGAAATGCACACTTTCACTGCTCTTTCTGACCATAGCCCGGTCTTGCTTAAATGTTGTTTCCATCAACTCCCCCCTTCTTCCTTCTATTCCCCATATGTTATGGACTCTTCTCTCCTCTCCTCCCCCCCCTTGATTTCAGCCCTTCAATCCACCCTTGTTGCCACTCCTTTGGCGGACAAACTACAAGCTGGTGTTCTTCTCCTTCATCATTCTGGCCAGTCGGCTTGCCACTCCAGGGAAAAATCCAAGACCTTAGCCTTGATCCTTCTATGAGCTATTGCTTCAGATCAAGTTTCAACCCAAGACCCTTCTCTTTACTCTGATCTTCAGCTTCGTTGCCAATATATCCTCCGTCGTCTCTGGACTATCATGGTGCCACAAGCCTGATGCTTCACTTGACATTGAACTGGCTCCGAAAAGATGATCTTTTTTCCCCCTCATTTTTTCGCATGCTTCATATTAAGCGTTCCTCTGCGTTTATCCACTCTCTTGCCACCCCCACTATTGTTTTGACTGATACCTTCTCCATGGTGCAAGCCATTGTTTCCCTCCTTCAAGACCTACACCCGTCTTCAGCTCCTTCTCCTGATCGCCTTATTGCCTTCTGTAGGGCTGGTCGTTCCCTTTCTCCTCATGATGCTTCATTGTTGGACTCCCCTTTTTCATTTTCAGAGCTTCATTCTGCCCTTCTTTCTCTCCCTCATGGTAAATCTCCTGGTCTTGATGGCGTAATTCCTAAACTATTTCTTCTACTCTTGCCCCAACTTGGCCCACCCTTTTTTCATTTGGCCAATCAAGACCTTTGTTTTGCCATCCTACCTCAAGAACTCTCTGAAGGTTTGATTAAGGTCATTCCTAAAAAACCTTCACCCCCACTCCTTGTCGCGGACTTCCATCCTCTTACTATGCTTAACACTTCCTATAAAATTCTTGCCAAGGCCATGGCTCGTCGTCTTTTGCCTCTCCTGCACCCTCTCTTATCCGTTGAGCAGTTTGGCTTCGTCAAAGGCCGCAACATTATGGACACTATCCTTAACATCTGGGCTATGTGAGACTCTCTTTTGCATCCGGCACTTCCTCTCTTCTCCTTCATCTAGACTTGGATAAAGCCTTCAACAGTATTGGTTGGGACTATATCTCTACCTCCTGTCAATCTTTGGGCTTCCCCCCTTCTTTCATTGCCTTTGTTAAGGCTCTTTATTCCTCTTCATCCATTTGGATTCTCCTTAATGGTTGTCTCTCCTCTTCTTTTGTCCCCACCTGTGGCATCCATCAAGGCTGCCTGTTCTCGCATATGCTCTTTGCAATCGCTACGGATTTTCTCTTGGCAGGCCCTCCACCATGCCACTTCTATACATTATATTACTCTAGTCTTTTCTCCTATGGGCCCCTTTCCTCACCAACTTTTCATCGATGATGTCACCCTTCTCTCACTTCTTTGAGAGTCATGTTCGCCATCTTCTTTCTCTTTTTGCAGAGTTCTATTATTGCTCCTCTTCTCTCCTTAACAAACAAAAGTCGGAGCTCCATATTCTAGCCACTGACACCCCTCCTTGGATAATTTTTGTAAGAATTCGGGTTCTTCCTCATGGCTCGGTCACGCGCCTTCTCGGCATTCCATTTGGCACTATCATTACTCATCCTCTTAGTGCACCGATTGGTTTCTTCAGAGCTTCACCCGAAACTTGCTTCTTGGAATCCTGCCTACATGTCCTTCGTTTCCAGGGTTCTAGTTGATAAGCACATCCTCTCTGCCTACCATGTCTACTTCTCCTCCTGCTTCATAGCCTCCCGTTCTTTGCATGACTCGCTTGCCAAAATCCTTCGTCACTTCCTTTGGGCTAGGAAACGGCCTCAACTTCCTTGGGCTCTTTGCACTGCCACTATCCACGATGGAGGGCCCCTCTCTTAAGAATAAGTCTCTGGTGCTTCATCATCTTCATACCCTCTTGCACCTTGCGCGGCATTGGCACTCCCTTCTTCTTGCGTACATTGCTTCCTCTGCCCTAGTCCCTTCTTTGCTCAAACCTCCTCCACTTTTACCAAGCTTCTCTCTTTTGACTGCCACTTCCGCTTCAAAGCCCCCTTAGTTTTCAAGAACCTTGCCCTGGCCTTCCTTGACCTTCGCTCTCTACTTTGTCTACTGATGAGTCCATTTGGACTTCTTCCCTTTTCCCTCCTTCTTCCTCTCCCCTTTTTTTCTCTCATCCGCGCCTTGCTTCCTCCTTATCTTCTAAGGGACTCACCTCCTTGTGTCTTCTTTTCCATGTCCCCTGAGTCAAATCTTGCCACACCTTCACCTTTCTCAGAATGAGCGTTTGCTTATCTTCTCCACTTCCTCTTCGGTTGTTGGTCTGCACCTTGCCCCTCCTCCTTTAGTCGACTTGGATGGCTGGACACCCCCTTTGGGCTCTGCTCTCTTCACCTACCATGCCTTGCACCTTCATTGTCACCCTTCACTTTTCCCTTCATACCTTAATTCCATTTGGACCCTCTCTGACTTGTTGTCCCTCTGGCGTAAAAGACTCCACATGGCCCGTTCTCTCCCTATTGGGAAGCTTAGGTACCTAGCCTACCGCAAAAAAATCCTTACCCGTGTTTGCTAAGTGGCCTTTCCTCAATAATAGACTTTGTCTGGTTTGTCAGTTGAAGGAAGAAAGTATAGAGCACTTGTTCCTTCATTGTCGCAAAGCTCTATGGACGGAGCTTCCTTCATTTTCATTGGGGTTGCCCCATTCCTATTGGGATTGACACCATTCTGCTGCAACACTGCTCTCATTGGTCACTCTGATCTCACCTTTTGGCATGTGTTACGGCCATATTCAGCAAAGGACATGGAATAGTCCTAATATGGTAGACCGGCCCTCCAATGTTCGAGATTATTGGTCATGCCGAGCTTTAATTCCATGTCGAGGCATGTTGGTGACGAATGACCTTAAGATGACCCAGACACTCTAATTGAGACATATGGAGTAGTGCATGTACGTGTGACTGAGATAGGCAGGAGGAATGCATGAAGAGCTGTGATCTACTTATAGTTGACTTGTATGGGGATTGCATGGGTTTGTGCACGGGATACTACTCATCATATATGGATACTACTCATCATATATTGAGGTAGTGATTATCTCGTCGACGACTTTGGTCTAGGTTACCAGTTGAGCTCTTCTCCTCTTGCTATCACATGGCCTGGCTTGGGGGCTAGATCCAGGAGGAAACTCCAAGAGGGATCTAGGTTTGGGTGGGTGGTTTTGCTCCGTAGTCTCTCTTGTGTTTTTCTATCCTCATCTTAGGGGTTTTCCCTAGTGGTCTTTACAGCATGTCACTACTTATATTTTTACAATTGTCTCCCTGCGCGGAGTGCGATACTTGCATAGTCTGCCCTTTTGGGCTACGATCTGAACTGGCCTGGTGTTGCCTACTTTACTTTTTGTATCTGTACATTTGTGGAAATATACTAGTATCTTTACAAGCTTGCAAAAAAAAAAATTCATTGTGATTGAGATTGCTTTGATATGATGGAGATGTTAGTTGAGTATAAAATGGATCTAATATTGTAAGCAACAGAGATAATACAAAATGAAAATAAAAATTTTCTTAGATAATTGCATTTTATAGTTTGATTTATCGTCTAATAGAATGGTCCAAAAAGTAATAAATAAAGACATACATTAATTTTGATATAGGGTCTAAGGCTAAAATAGATGAATGAATGGATAGTGTAATGAATAAATATTTAGTAAAGGGATTGATATTTTTATGTATTTCCTAGTCAGATTGATTTTGATAAATTGTCTGAGTGGATTGATCCAAAGAATAATACATTTTGTTTTATCCCCTTTTACTTACTATTGGAATTGATTGAATGTGATGTAGATGATGATATGACAGTTGAGTATAAAGTGGATGTTAAACCTAACATGGATCTAATTACTTTAAAAACAATAATTAATAGGACATGTGATTAAGGATTTGATAGATTCATGGATTTTATGATATTATTAAATATTTATCGAATTGATTCAAAAATTGATAGATGGAAGAATAAATGATGATCATGGATTTATGGTCCAAATCTTTGCAAGATGAAGATGAATAGTAAATTGATGGATTCATGTATTTTCTAGTTGGAATGGATTGATTAAAAAAATAAGATGTTAACATTTAAATTGATGTACTATTTAATAAATAGAAGTTACAATTGAGATTGATGCAAAAGATAGTATGATAGTGGAGTATAATTTGGAAGCTAAATCTAACACGGATCTAATATTGTAAAATACAACAGACAGTAGGACATTCAAATAAGGAGTTGATTAACTCATGGATTTCATGGTTTTACTGGCTATTTGATGGATTAATCTAAAAGCTGACATACAATTTGATAAAGGGAGGCATCAAATGATCATGAAGTTAGGGTCTAAGGGCTTGGTAGATGAATCAATGGATATTGGATTGACTAAAGATTTGGTAAAGAGATTAATAGATTTAAGTATTTTCTAATTAGATTGACTGTTTGATGGATTATAGTTCATATGATGCAAATTGTAGTATGATAGATGGTAAAGCTAACATAGATCTAATATTGTAACTAACAATTGACAATAGGACATGTAAATAAGATTTTGATAAACTAATGGATTTCATGGTTTTCACAATTGTTTGATGGATTATAGTTCATATGATGATGCAAATCATAGTATGATAAGTACAAAATGGATAGTAAACCTAACATAGATCTGATATTGTAAATAACAATTTTAACAACTGTTTAATGGATTTATCCAAAAATTGATAGAGGATTTGACAAATGGAGATCAACGGATGTATGGATGGAGAACAATACGAATCAAAAGGGACTTTAGATGGGGATGACAATCTTTTTCAAGATAAATTGCACCTAAAAAGAAAGCAACAAGAATAATGATAACACATGAATTAAAGATAAGTGTATAAACCTAAAGTTAAGGGGAGTATTGCCAAAGTCTAGTAATTATTTTCATGATGATATAGGCACATACATGACATTGCTAGATTGATAAATGGATACTGGATTCATTAAAGACTCGATCAAGGGATTATAGATTCATGTCTTTCATAGTTATATTGATTGATTTAAAAAATTGATCCAAAGAATAGTACATGAGGACTTCATGTGAAAGATGCAAGATCTAGAGTGTTTAGACTGCCAACTGATTCATTCAAACGTTGGAGTTTGCAAAATGTCCAAATCAATCGAAATTAGCCTCGGATTTTTGCTTGAAACACAATTGATTATTTGGCTTTTGCTCCTAAAATCAATATGATCAACAAGTACAAAGCACTCAATACAACCTGAAATGTTTGTGGAAAAGCAAATCACTCTATTAACATTCAATTAACTTTGTAGGTACTGCATTAAAATAAAACAAAAATGGATGCTCCAACTCGGTCTTGGAAAATAATGTATCTCATCTCATGAATGCAAGCACAAATGATCCTTATCAAAGTAGTGATGGATTAGCTCAAATCTGAGCCCTAGGGTTATCCACCACTAGGTATAGACCTAGCCCTACTAGCTAAGCCCCTAGTAGGTGAAATATGTGCATAGTCACCAAATTCCC
This sequence comes from Diphasiastrum complanatum, assembly GCA_029204225.1. Taxonomy (NCBI): domain Eukaryota; kingdom Viridiplantae; phylum Streptophyta; class Lycopodiopsida; order Lycopodiales; family Lycopodiaceae; genus Diphasiastrum; species Diphasiastrum complanatum. Next base: position 41,081,708 of record CM055112.1, on the reverse strand, counting down.
TAAAATTAAGTCTAGAAATTAAGACATTGATTTTGGGGCTCAATTCGGACATAAATTATCCCTTGACTACTTACCTAACTAATTACAAAGAGGTTGGACACATGGTACAATAGATGCCATGTGGCATGCTCCAACGAGCTAGATTTTGACAACTTTCACACTCCTCAAGCATTAGCTAGTTTTTTAGCATAGATTTGCTAATCACTCCAACAGCTGATCTAAACTTAATGAATGAAGATTTCAGCAAGATATGATGTATCCATTTTGCCTGCAAGTACTAATAGGACCATTCAATACCTAACAATCATCTACTACGTATGAACCATGCTCATTAGCCCTATCAGTATTATTTCCTTCAAAAAACTCTCTTATCTTTGCCTTCTCCAAAGCACCGTATGTACTCTTCAAAATCAGGATCTATTCTCATTACTAGTCCTCTTTCGGCACACAAACTTGTAATTCAGAAAACTCTAGTCCTTTTCTCTCTTCAATTCAAGCTTATCTCTAAGGGGCAAGAAGATGAGGTAGCAAATAGAGACATGTGATTCTGTTGCACTTCAGCTTGCTCTTACTATAATTGTACTTTTTGTGCGCACACTCTTTTCAGAACGAAGTCAATCAGGCCAACCTTGCAGACTTTGCAAGCCAGTTTTTTTATTCGGTTGATGACCACATTTGCTTAGTTAATAATATGAGGATTATTCCTCCTATCTTATATAAAGCTTTGTTAATCAAGTTCTAAGTGCACTAATGAAGACTCAGCCTTCAGGTTTGCCTTGCAGGTACTGCAAAATTGTAATTGGTAGTTAACACAATATCATCTGATGTTAGCTGCTTTGTTCTTATTGGTCCTCTCGAGTTTAATGTGCGCTTAAACCTATAGTCATAGCTTCCAGATCCATTGTCTGATTGTTTTATGGTGCACATTGACTGATTTTCTTATCCATTGATGTGGACACTGGAATATACTTGGCAGTTGGAGAATTCACTTCCCAGAATTCAGACAACCTGCCAAAGCTCATTTCAAAGTTTGTTGCTGGTTAATAACAAGTTTCAATAAGGCTCATGCCTTTCTTCCCCCTACATGTTTCTCTTAACATTTGTTAAAAGTAGTCAGGCCCTAACCCATGGGTTTTACTTTCTCTATGAAACCAAAGTGGCATTCAAAAGCAAAGGAAGTTGCTTGAAAAAATCTCAAATTCATGATGCAAACAGTTAAGATGAGCACTTAAGAATCGGTAATGAAGAGCTTTCAAACCAATAGCAACAGATTCCAGAGAGAGGAAGATCAAAATATTCTAGAAGAGCCATGTCACAACCATCATATTCCAAGAAGGTGACTTAACCAGTGTCCTTGAAGAAAGTTCGAGAAATGCTAAAATCAGGCAAACACCCTGGTTTGTCAATGGCACTAACTTTTTAGCCATGCAACCTGATTAGCAAAAGAGCTCAATGGAATGGAGCAGAGTGTCACGCTTCTTTTACAAGAAAAATTCTGCTATCTTTGTTCGATATTACCTAATCATCTCCCAAGTATGTGGGGATAGAAACTGCGCTCTTGCCAAAATGTACTCCTTGCCCTTGACCCAAACCCCTGTGGGAGACCACTGAATGTCTTCCCAAGCCAATCCATCATCAAGAACCTGAAAAAGAAAATATCCATGTGTGTGTCTCTGTGAGAGTGAGAGAGAGAGAGAGAGAGAGAGAGAGAGAGAGAGAGAGAGAGAGAGAGAGAGAGAGAGAGAGAGAGAATGCCTACGTTGAGAGAGGCTTTGGAGGCCCGAGCACATTCCCAAAGCTATTCACACCCAACGTAGAGAGAGAGAGAGAGAGAGAGAGAGAGATTCTTTAGTTACATATACAAGCTCCTAGTTTGCCTAAAAACCTCATTATGCAACATGAATTCAGGGATCTTACTGAAATCAGAAAGGAGGATCCTCCTTTCACATTCATGTCTGAACATTCAGCTTATGAGACCCAGGGAAAAATTCAAAAAACCTTTTATTACATGGTCAACCCATTCATTACTTAAAAGAGGTCTTTTGATCTTCACTACTCAATGGTCAAAATCATTGTCTCCATGCAAGAAACCTAGAATGGGTAGAAACATATTTAGTGCTGAAATCTGAAATTTAATTTCCTTGTATGGTGGAAGAAACTGTCCATCACACATTCGAGGAATGTATGTCTTCAAACTTAATATTGTGTGTGCATGTGCATGTTTGCATGCATCTAATATTGTAAAAAGTCTTATGGGCAAAAGGGCAAGACAACCAGCAACCGTCATTGTCTTCCTAGTAATTATCTTTCATGCTTAGATCATCTTGTAGCATTACTCATAAAAGATTTTCAACAAATATCTTTGTGAGCGTTACATATACAAGCTCCTAGTTTGCCTAAAAACCTCATTATGCAACATGAATTCAGGGATCTTACTGAAATCAGAAAGGAGGATCCTCCTTTCACATTCATGTCTGAACATTCAGCTTATGAGACCCAGGGAAAAATTCCAAAAACCTTCTATTACATGGTCAACCCATTCATTCCTTAAAAGAGGTCTTTTGATCTTCACTACTCAATGGTCAAAATCATTGTCTCCATGCAAGAAACCCAGAATGGGTAGAAACATATTTAGTGCTGAAAACTGAAATTTAATTTCCTTGTATGGTGGAAGAAACTGTCCATCACAAGGAATGTATGTCTTCAAACTTAATATTGTGTGTGCATGTGCATGTTTGCATGCATCTAATATTGTAAAAAGTCTTATGGGCAAAAGGGCAAGACAACCAGCAACCGTCATTGTCTTCCTAGTAATTATCTTTCATGCTTAGATCATCTTGTAGCATTACTCATAAAAGATTTTCAACAAATATCTTTGTGAGCGCCTAGTCAAGGCTGATAGGCAAAGTATGTTGAAGACAGATGAAGATGGAAGTGCAGCTCCAGCCACTATTGCTCCCAAATCTTCACCTACAACAGCACCGCCCTTCCGGCTGAACTGCCTACAGAAAAGCAGAGGCCCTCCAGCTGCAGGTTTATAGCAACACCACCTATCAGGGCTTTTGGGTAGGGCCCACATAGTAGTAGAACCCACACCCAGATTTTTTATCGACTTACACACCCATCAATCCCGTTGCACCATTCATTGCCATGCTAGCTCCCTCTTGGCCATTTGCACCTGACACCCCATCCTCCAGTAGAACCCACACCCAGATTTTTTATTGACTTACACACCCATCAATTCCGTTGCACCATTCATTGCCATGCTAGCTCCCTCTTGGCCATTTGCACCTTAACCCCCATCCTCCATTGTTGTGCTTGCGTGCAAGCTCCCTGATGACCACATGACTGCACAACTTACGCACCCACCCACCACAGTCACTGCAAATTATGATGATATGGCCTTGCAGTTCTCTGCAGATAGTAGGGAGGTAACTAGCATCAAAGGATGCACAAGCTCCTTTTCCTAAAGCTTCTCAGTTGACGCCCACAATAGCCAATGAGGCCATTTCAGTCCAAGCCATAAACTAGCACAACATTAAGGAAGACACAGTACAAGGCAGAGCTACAATGGTTTTCCTTGACGTTAACTGTAGCCTGAAACTCCCTATTGCCATTACCAACATTGCTCTCTTTAGAGATCTTGTGGTCCAAGTGCCTACTTGCGACACCACCTACAAAACCCCCTAGACAGTGTTTGTGCGCATGTCTGGTACAACAAGTGACAGAGGCACTCACAAGCTACACGTGCTGGTGCTCTATCATGGTTGAAGATTGGACATATGTCCAATTGAGGGCCACTATTGTCATGCTGCATGGGCAACTAGCTTTTTAGATTTGTAGATGCTTCCCAAAGGTGTAGGGCTTAGATTGCACAATTTTTATGTCACATAAGTTGGGCTCAGAAGAAGGTGCAGCCAATGTCATGCAGGTAATTAAAGACAATGTCAAGAAGTGCAGGTTGATGGGGTGGACAGTGAGGAGAGAGTTCTCTGCTATTGTGTCTGAACACCATGTGCTACACATTGCTTCAACCTGCTCATGCACGACATAGATTGACTTGAGTAAACCCATGCCATCATAATCACACAATCGCAACCAAATCCGTTGTTACTTTTGTGACGCTTGAACGCATGTTGTAGCCATGTTTCGCACCTACAGTTCCCTTCACCTCAAAAAGTCTATAGTGACTACCTGCTTTGCATATGCCTAACTCGTGTTGGAGAGCTTATTGCTTTGTTGCCAGAAGCTACGTAGGATGGCTGCCGACCTTGAGTTTCACGACTGGGATCAGAACATCCAGGCCAATGGCCTGCGCTCTGCCACCATTCTATCCAACAAGGAGTTCCAACCCCAAACAGAGCAATCAGTCATCGTGCTTTATCCGATTTTCAGGGTTCATAGTCTGGTGGGTCAAGAGGATAGCAACATGGACCTAACCTAGGAGCTCATGGACAACATCGATGGTGTCCTGGAGCAGCCAATTAAACTTCAAGACAGAGCTTCGAGACGGATGGTCTGCCTGCATCAGCCAAGTCTTTCTTGATGTAGCTGAGGAAGACACACTATCAGGCGACCTCCTAGTGTACATGAATGAGGCTTTGCATCTGGAATAACTAGTGTCACTTCATAGGTTTGCATTGTAGCAACCTTTGACTTATTGGCTGGAATTTTGGCAGCAATCGATTTTTTCTTCTTTAATCGTAAACACTTGTGAATCTAGTAACTGATTTCTACTTAGTAATATCAACATTGTATGCTTGTAAGATTCTACAAACATACATGTCGCATGAATGTGTGCATTGTAATTGGTGTCATTTCCAGGTTGCAGAAGCTTGCACTCCAATTCTCTCATGGGACTGCTGCACAACAATCACATGTGAGAGGGATTTAAATTTATTTTCACCCATTCATACAGAAAGGAGGAACAAACCCACCACATCACAATTAGACAAATTGGTGGACCGCACACCAACTTGCGACTTTGGAAGAGATTAAAAGAGATGAGAGAGCCCACACAGGTAAATTGCAATCGTATATTTACTATCTAGTATTTACCATTGTCAAGAATCATGTGTAATTTGTAATATGTAATTTGTAGTTTGTAACTGATATCAGCTAAATGCAAAGTTGTGAAATTGGCATTGCATCATGACTCATGACTCCTGAGCAGTAGTTCCGACTCCTCAGCCCTGATTCATGACCCCTGAACTCGTGAGGCATGAAACTACCTAGTAAACTGCTTAGGTCAATTGTAATTTGTAGAGGAATAATGTCTTTCCCATCTTCCATCTTTATATAGACTTTGATGATATGAAATTACCAATGATTATTATTCTTTTTGGATATTGTACGAATTTATTGCTCTAATGATTTGTGCAGGTATTAATACCTATAGAACTAAGAACCTATTATGAGCCATATCTAAAGGTATGAATATTGACCTTTCATTGAAGGTATGTGCAGGTACTCAAGAAAGTGCCTGAAGAACAAGAACAAGAATAAGAAGCCTTCTGGGCTTAAGGACTGACCTTTCTTTGAAGGTATGTGCAGGTACTCATGAAAGTGCCTGAAGGACAAGAATCGGAACAAGAAGATTTCTAAGCTTAAGACTGTTAACAAATAAAGCTTATTTCTAAGTCTATAATGAAAGCTCAGAGTAGTCTATAAAAAAGGCTTATTTCTAAGTCTATAATGAAGGCTCAGAGGAGTCTATAAAGAAGGCTTATTTCTAAGCCTATAATGAAGGCTCAGAGGAGTCTATAAGGAAGGCTTATTTCTAAGTCTATCATGAAGGCTTAGAGGAGTCTATAAAGATTGGGACAAGGCCAAGGTACTGATCACCCTATTGACCCTTTTCCACCATGATTGAGGATGGGCAACCTCTAGAAAAAAAGTGCCAATGATTTAATGATTATTATGCAAAATAAGATGGGCATATACTTTGGCTTTTTCCCTAGGAGTCAATTCCCAAGTTGTGACAATATAAATTCCAATGTTTAATGGTACCTTTCGAATCGCCTTTTCGAACCGTGTTTGAATCGGGAAAGAATCGACTTCTCCAAGTTCGAACCGGCGAATCGGCTTTAGGGTCCCCCCCCCCCCCCTTTTCTCCCTTAGTTTCTACCCTTCGATTATGTCAAAAATAAGTGCTTTCTTACTGTTAATGGGTAACATGTACATTATAATTCATGATTAATCGATAGTGAAATTTGAATCCTGACATGCAACTCTCGAGTCTTGTTACCTAACAATACTTGTCACCTGTGATTTAGGGTTCTTGATCCATTTGTCGCTCGCAGTTTTAGCTATGATCTAAATGATATCATTTGTGACATTAGCTAGTAACTACCAGCTTCCATACATGAGTAGAAAGATTGAGAATTTTATACGTATCATTGGGTTCCGATAAACAGCAAGAAAATGGTATGTATAATGCTCTTAATCGTTCTTCTCTTAGCCATGCGGGAGCTATATTGTGCTATACAACTATGATAGCTTTGATAATGAGCTATAACAATAACACTTCTCTCGTGCGTATGATTATGCAATGCTATACATAGAAATGGATACGGAAGTAAATGTTTCTCAAGTGCAATCAAATGCAAACATGATCACCTCACAAGAGTCACTAGTGTCTACTATTCAAGTTGGTGCTTCGCATATATCTCGGTTCTTTTTGTTAAGTTCAAAAGAGTATGTCGGCAGCATAGGAGATTACTGATGAGGTTACCTTCAAAAGAGCATAATGATTCTTAACCGGTGTTTTTTACATATCTCTTTCTCCATCATACAGTGTTGTAGCATATAGAATCATTGCTTATCATAGAGAAGATGATAACCCTCTTTTGTTGCTTTCTAAGCTTACGATTGTTAACAAAGAAGGCTTATTTCTAAGTCTATAATGAAGGCTCAGAGGAGTCTATAAAGAAGGCTTATTTCTAAGTCTATAATGAAGGCTCAGAGGACTCTATAAAGAAGGCTTATTTCTAAGTCTATCATGAAGGCCAAGGGATTGATCACCCTATTGACCCTTTTCCACCATGATTGAGGATGGGCAACCTTTAGAAAAAAAGTGTCAGTGGTTTAATGATTATTATGCAAAATAAAACGGGCATATACTTTGGCTTTTTCCTTAGGAAGATTGCACTTGGGGTGAATTCCCAAGTTGTGACAATATAAATTCATATGTAATAAGAAGCCAAGTTTGAACCTTGAACCAACTACTTCCACCTACTTTGCCACATGGCTTCAAGGCTTTATTACACCTAGAATGGGGCGCACTCCTACACTCTTACTTCACCATCCAACTCATCCTAACAACTCTCACAAGCTAATACACCTCACCCATTCACTCTCTCTAACTAATACACCTCATCCATGCACTCCACTTCATCTTTAGTCCAATTGGAGTCTTTCCCACACCTCATGCACTTGCACTTGACACCTCACTCACTTTGGAATGCTTCTCCACTCTCTATATAAGTGGAAAGGCACCCTCCTACCAAGAGGATTCCATCATTTTGCATCCTAGCTCTTTCCTTTTGTTTGTTTTTGTGTACAGGTGCTTTGGAGAAGAAGTTTGAAGCTTTGGCTCAAGGTGGTTATGCCAAATTTTGGATTGGAGGCTTTGGAATCTCAAATCCTCTTGGATCTCTCTTTCTTTCTCTCTCTCTCCCTCTCTCCCTTCTCTTTCACTATCTATCTACACCATCTTTCTTATGCTTCTCCATTTTTGGAGTATCTGCACTATAAACTAAATTTAGCCATTCCTCACTACTACCAAAAATCCAGCAACTCAATTATTATGAAACAAAGCTCTATTTCCCCCAAACTCGGCCTTCCATAGGTCAAAGAACTATCCATAATGATCTTATGATCTTGATTCATGATTTCCACTACCAAACACCCCAAAACTGGAAGCATGCATGCATTATGTCCTTCGGAACTTTTGCATGTGTGCATTACTCTGATGTTTGTCTTTGCATGTAACTGTAGTTTGTTTATTTCCAGTTGCATGTCAAGTTTCTAGACTTCTTCATTGTTGCATGTCGAAAGAATTAAGTTTTATGAGGAAAATCCTATGCTTCTGATAAGCTAGATTTGGAAACAAGTCCATTGAAAAGAACCAAGTTCATGTTCCACTTTTAAGATCCTTTTTGGGAATCCAATGTATATGTAATTGGCAAAGGCCAATTGGTTTTGCATAATTTAAAGATATCCTTTGGGGGGGAGGTCCCCATCTTGACCCCTCGGGGCTTTTACTGCATGTGAATGGTTTTGTGAATGCATTTTTGTGATTCATTGTTTTTGAGTTTTATTTTCAAGTCTAATTTAATTTCATTTAAGTTGATTTAAAACTTGTTCCATGTAAAAGTAAAGTCAGAAAGTCTATGGGCCTAAAGATTGTAGGACAACCCTCCCTGGAGGTTCACATCAATCCAATTGAGATCAATCTCACGAAGGTTTCAAACTTGCTGGCTACCATGTAGGTCACAAGGATATATATGCCTTTCTCCACAAGGAATCTTTAGTAGACGCAGGTCGATTCCAAATTCCAACTATATAATGTATTGTAATTTGTCGGAAGTCGGAAGTTGGAAGTTGGCTTTTAGTTTTGACTCTTAATTGGCGAACGAATCTCGATTCATCAACAAATTGCTCAGGTCCAATTTGCATTATCAACAGTTCTTTAATTATGCTCATTATCAACGGTTCTTTGATTTTGCTTTTCAATGTTCTAATTTACCTAGTCTACTGTGATGGATGATGGATCACGGATAACACATAATTACAACGTTAAGGTCATGTGCACTTGTGATTCTGTGAACACTAATTTGGTTCAAGCTTCAGCTTTCTACCCACAACATTGAACTTTCAAATGTATTCATTCATTAGCAATCTAGTATCTAAAAGATTTTAGAAACATTGTAGACATTATATAAACTACAGTAGATATCTTTTTGCATTATTTTAAAAAAATTGCAAAAATATTTCTTGCCGATTCTTTTGGGATGGACCTGGTTATAAACCATGATCAATGCCGATTCGTACGGTTCTGAGAAGGGTGAAAACACTGGACTCGAGGAGCAATGTGAAGAATATAACAAGTAGCAGAGGCTCAAAGCTCCTGAGCAGCTAGAAATGAGGAGTCTAACGTGGAGTTGGACGAGGAGACATCAGAGGATGAGGAGTGGGTGGAGCAGGAGGATAAGTCTGATGAGGATGACCGCGAGGGGGGGGGGGGTCAGGGTCCAAGTAATGATTAGGATAGTTTGCATGCGCCAATGCTCCCAGCGAGGGCTAGGAGGTATATATACAGAATCAAGATGTAAACTCTAGAATTATAGGTCATTGACATTGGCAAGCTGCAATGTAGCTACTAGTTGCTAGTGTTGTACTATGGCATAGATTGTAGACTCTAGAGTCCTCACTGCTCAATGTAGATTGTAGTATACCGTAACATGTAGGTACGTACTTCACTACAATAATATCACTGCCTACTTAATAGCCCATTGTCCTACTCTACCCAGCCTTTATTTGATGAGCTTGAGATAGCTACCAATCCGAGAGGTGTACAAATATATCAACTAGGTGACATATTGATCTCTATTGTTCTATATGCAAACAACGTTGCTCTAATCTCCACATCTAGAGAGGGGCTACAGTGACAAATTGATACTTTACATACCTATTGTCAGGAGAGGGCATTTCAGGACAATGCAAAGATGACCAAGATTATGCTCTTTAATACATCTCAATATATGAACTTTTTTGATGAGAAAAAGAATTGATATTTCTCACCTCAATAAATTCAGAAGGCAGGGGTACTCCTTTGCTTCGCATAGTAGAAAGTGGAAGCGGCCATTTGCAACGTCCCCACTTAAAGCGATCAAAGTCATCTCCAGTCTGTAAATGGCCTCCATGTGGATGATGCTTCTCACCATTGTTGCCATGAACTTGAGTTCGATCTGCAGTATGATTGTGATGAACATAGCCATGAGCTTTGTCCTTATCACAGGTACCTGTTCCTTTTTCTAATCCATTCCATCTCTCTTTCATTTTCTCAGGGATTGATGAAGGTTGAGGAGCAGATGTAGCTGTTGTTGCAACAACTGCACCGTTACATGTTACCTTTTCACCATCATAAGAAAGCTCATACCTGTACATTGGATTAAAATCCACGATTATCAAATCTAACTGATTCTAAGTAGCTTGCAGCTGAAGAGAAATCCATATATATAAAAGGGATCAAGCATAAAGTTACCAACATTATGCACGTTACTCTCAAACATTATGCAAGTCAGATAGAAGAAAAATGCAGATCATTAGGCACCCTCATACACAGCAAAATTATTTTCAGTAAGGAAGTTGTCCTGTATGTGGATAACAAAAGGCAGGCGATAAACTAATTCCCAGGAAAAACCTGGAAAGGTTGGTAGTCTGTGTGTCTCCACAAAAAAACATATTTCCGCCCTCAATGAAGTTTTGTAGATCCCCTGACGTTGCTGATGAATGAATATCGTTATAGATCTTCAGGGGAGAGAGAGAGAGAGAGAGAGAGAGAGAGAGAGAGAGAGAGAGAGAGAGAGAGAGAGAGAGGGAGATTTGATTTCTGTCCAAAAGTATATTTCAAGTGTAGTACATCTCCAAGCTAGAAAGAAGGAAACAAAACCAAAACGAAACTAATGTTGTCTAGAAGATAATGATAAAACATGAGTCTACAGAGAACATTACAAGTAAATAACAGTGATAAATAGCCATGATCACTCTGGCATCTATCTAAGATCACTGACATCGTGAGACCCTAGGGCTGGAGGAACATTGTAATAGAGCTCGTATCTGTGGAATGCAGTAGTCTCCGGTGAGTTAAACGTGTATGGGCAAGCAGATGTGCACGTCCATCGCTAGCTCTTGAGGCAAAAGGTATCCAAATTTGTCAATATTGTCTCTGGTCTTGTTGTTTGAATCAAATACCTACATCATTGACTCTACATCTATCCGAGGTCAACCCCTGGAGACAAACAAAGTAATCTATGGCTGCATCTTGGTGTTGAAACTAATATAGCCACATGTCTCACTGCGGAGACAGAACATCCCTCGCATTATCAATGCAACACACCGCTGCATCATAAAGGACTGGAGTGTGACTAGCTAGAGTCAAAAGAGAAACAGCAAAATTTATAATGCTTTTTTGTCTTCACCTCACCCAAGGAACACAATCAAAAAATCTTAACCTCTCTGGGAATCCCTTGGAACCAGCCAGTCTCTACCAGCAGCTAATGTTAAGAGAAACAGAGCTGCCCCAAAGTGAAAAAGACTAGGTCTTCATCAACTCTGTCCAAAATATCAAGTGGCCCAATGATGTGGAGAAATTGCCAAATGTGTTATCGACCTTTCCTTAACTGAATAAACCCCTTCACTTGAGTCCATACATTTCAAAAAAGATTGGTGTGGGTGATGGTTGTTGAGACATAGGAAAAAACAATGGAGGAATAGAATGATTGAAAAACTACATGGAGGAGATGCACTAAATGGAGACACAAAATCATGTTGATGGCTAGACTATAGTACCGCTAGTGTGTGCAACTATGATGGTGGTACAATGACATTTGATGGAGAAAGACTCTGGACTCTCACAATCTTCAATGAATATAGATGGTGAACAAACAAATTTTAAAAAAAGGATGTTTTACTAGCAAAAACTCCTTGACAGAAGTGAGTACTATGTGAAACTGTAACCTGAGGAGTAGAACTTGAAGCGATATGTTGAAGCTTTGACTCCATCAAGGGTAATAGAGACATGATGGTATCGAAGTATGCATCTATGTGATCATGACGTGCATCTCTAATGTATTCATCATGTTAGCAATAAAAGGCCTTTGTGGCCTCAAAGGAACAGGAATTTCAACAACATCTGAATATACTCACATCATGAGTGCCAATAAGCATAAATCACAAGCATAAAGAGATGGTTAAATTTGTTTTCTTTCTTAAAACAGATGTGAACGATGAGTTTCAGTTAAAAGCTAAGATTCACTAGCTATGCTAGAAAGCAGGACTTAAGCTAGAAAGCAGGAAGAGAATGCTTAAGGAGGCTAAAAGAGGAGCAATCATCATAAACTGAATAAAGGAATACAATGATGCCCTACTTATACCCTCTCCCTGAATCAAATGGAGGATTCAAAAAAGGGAGGGAAAAGGATTTGGAGGGAAAATAGTGCGCCCTCCCAATAGGAGGACCCCCACTCCAAATCAATGTGACCAAGTCCTAAAAATATAACGATAGGGCCCAAGGCCAGTATATGAATAAAAAGGGCCCTTAGGCCTGCTTATGCATAATAACAATAAAAGAATGGACGCGGCAAATGTAATGAGTCAAGTCCATTAACTCTCCCCTGCAGAAAAACAAAGCCCTCCACCGGCTAGCAAGCATAATGACTATCTAAAATAATAATGTAAGCATGCTAAATATTGAAAAATCACGAACTAATGGAAATACTGATGGAGAGGACATAAGTCGTCACAACATATACCCCAAAAGTAATAGCTAGCCGAATCATGAAGTAGAGGGAACATCTACAATGATATCTATAGTAGAGTAAAGAACTAAAGCCATGAGGATGAGGGCTCGAGCCTGATCTACCAATCATGGTGTACAATAAAACACATCAATAGGCTCCCATGTGGCCTCCTCAACAAGACGACCATCCCACTGGATCAAAAACTGAATCTGTCGGCAGCGTCGACTATGGTGAAGGCGAACCTGGTGAATGGCAACTGGTAAGAAAGGGAACAACTCAGGATCAACATCATGGCGACGAAGGGAACATTTTGGCCGCGTCATCAGAAACCAAGCAATATGGAGATCGGAGACCAAGCGATATGGAGCAATCCGAAATGACGGGGAACCTGAAGATCACCCGGACAAACAGTAGCTGGAACGGAGGCAATAACCCAAGCCATCAGGATATGCCAAGCCTGACAATGAGCAACAATCCAAGGAACACATAGAGAGCCACATGCATAATCATAGAGATATCGGCACCATAGGCGATCAGTAATATGGAAAAACCAACACCAATCAACAGGTCCAAATGAAAACCAAGCTATATGTAATAACCAGGAATGCCATATAGCCATAGCATCGGCATGGACTGCAGGAAACCTATATGTAGAAACACAAGGAGACTGAAGGATCCTCGTATACTCATCTAGAAAGATCCCAGCATATAAATACCCTAGATAAGTAATAGTGACCATCTGGCAAATATCCTCGGATGGAAAATGTGTAATGGTAAGGCTCATGAATCATGTCAGGAACCGTAGAAATGTCATGAGGCAAATCACAAACCTCAAGCAAAGATCCATGGAATAAAGGGAAAGAAGATACAACCTGATCATCAATAGCGAGGAACCAGCAAACGTGGACCTGTGAAGAACCCCATAGAAATCAGCAGGAACATCGGCCATAACGGACTCAAGAGATGGAGATATAAAGACCAATGGAGAAGATACTACCCAACCACCGAACCAGGAGGGCTATTTGAGGTAGGCGCAAAAGCAATAGTAGAAATACCACCAAGGTATACGGCCTCAATATCTCTGAATGGAAAGAAGAGCTGCATCATGAGCCTTTGGCAGACTACGCATAAACTGCTTTCCGGTAACCAACTGATAGTCACTCTGGGAATCAATACCAGAAAGTAAATGATGCCGACCAACATGTGTAAAAGACAGTGTCTGCTGAGAAAGATCCACAACAACAGTACCAAGTGACGAAAACCAATCTGCACCAAAAATAATGTCATAGCGCTCTAGAGGAATAATCTAGAAATCTGCCTGTCCAGAGAAGTCACCAATGCTATATAGTCCAAGCCCTGAAACATCTGAGAACTAGAAAAAGAATGGGAACGAGCAACCTCGACACTGAGAGACTGTGTAGCAGAAATAGGTGTAGCACGAATCCTGGTGGAAATGTAACTGCTAATAAATGAATGTGTAGTGCCAGTATCCACCAAAGCAATATACTCTCGCCCCAAAATGCGAACACGTAACCGAATAGAACGAGGACCAGGATGCCCACCAGCCCAAGTAGCATAAGCAAGCTGTGCATGGCAAGCGGCGGAAGCAGGATCATCAGGAAGCGGGTCAGCCGGCTCATCAACAGCATGTGGTCAGGAGTATCAAGAATATGGATATAAACATCAAAATTATCAGGAGTAAGAGCCTCATGGTAAAAAACAGCGGTAGGAGGACCAGGAGGAACGGTAGTAGAAGAAGCCAAAGTAGGAGAAGCAGTGGAATGAGAGCAAGAAAAACGAGAAGAAGTGGATAACTCAGGATACTTATGCTGCAAGGTAGTAGCCAAGGAGATATCATCTGAGAGAGTAAGAGGCCGAAAAGATGAGACATCATATCGTAAGGTGTAAGACCGGCAATAAAATGTGAAATAGGATGAAGATCAGTAAAAAGGTAGGAAAGCTCAATAAACTGATCAATATAAGCAGTCAAATCACTAGTATGGCGAAGTCTACGAAACAGATCACGTTGGCGAACCAACCATTGTAGGTCAATCATAGCCATATGAAGATCATGACGAAAAGTAGGCCATATATGTAACCCCTCACAAGTAGGCTCAGAGCGATAAACACGCCACCAAGTCTGAGCTCTACCATCTAAATGTAATGCGGCCAACTGCGCTTTCTGGGTTTCAGTCTTGGGATATATAAGAAAATAGGTCTCTAATTTAGAGAACCAATTTTCCAAGATATTCCCGTCAGACAAACCAGAATAAGTAGTAAGCTGGATGCGATCACGAAAATCACGAGCAAAATGGGGCTCAGGATTACCTAAAAAAGTAGGAGAAGGAAATCCTGGTGGTGCAGAGGGAAATCTAGGTGGTGGTACAGAAGATCCGAAAGGAGACCCATAAGGACTAGCACTATCTGAAGGGAGACCAAACGAACTACCAAAAGCACCTCCTGAAGATGGAGATGGAGCAGGAGCAGGTGTACTCAAAATAGGAAATAAAGGTGCTTTACCAAGACGATGAAGAATGTCTGGGGGGGTGGTATCCCCTCGTGGTAGGATAGTCTCAAGGCTAGAAAGAATACGATCAATACGACTCTCAAGATGATCCATGCGGGAATCAATATGTGTAAAACGATCATCTAAAGAGCTCTACGGAGGGTCTTCTGATGAAGAAGTTGCCATAGGGACTAAGGAAGAGACAAAAACCTGAGGGAGAGGACGTTTGTCGTCACCCCAACTTAGTCTAACTTCCGAAATCACCAAAAATGGCACGTAAACAGTCAATCAAGATGGATAATAATCAGAAAATGAGGGGCTGAGAAAGTAGAAGGTTTCTAACAAAATGGAAAAATGGACAGAGAAGGGTGTGAGGCAACAAATATGAACATGAATAGGGGGCTGGCAAGAGCAGTATGTGAGCAAAAAAGACAGCAAGTAGGTGCAAAAAGGAAGTGCAAAAAGGGCGCAAGCAATACCTGGGTGGGTGCTGATCCGTCGTTCACTCGGTAGTGCCAACAAAGAGAGGTAAAAGCTGAAGATAATAGGGCACTTGGCAACAACTACCAAGATCCACAATATGCTGAAGAATAGGCTGAAAAAAGGTGCTGAAGTAAGGTGCCGAACAGCCTCCAATCAATAGCCGAAACGGACAGCAAGTCGGTGAAAAGAACCGCTGAAAATGAGACGGCAGTAGGGCGCTGGACAGCCTCCAGTCAATATCAAAAATAGACAGCAAATGGGTGACGAAAAGTGTCGAAAATGATGAGGTAGTAGGGTGCTGGGCAATAGCTACCAAATCTACAAAAACAATGAAAATCTGCCGAAAAAATCGACGAAAGTGCTAAGATTCACTAGCTATGCTAGAAAGCAGGACTTAAGCTAGAAAGCAGGAAGAGAATGCTTAAGGAGGCTAAAAGAGGAGCAATCATCATAAACTGAATAAAGGAATACAATGATGCCCTACTTATACCCTCTCCCTGAATCAAATGGAGGATTCAAAAAAGGGAGGGAAAAGGATTTGGAGGGAAAATAGTGCACCCTCAGGCTATCAAAGGTGAAGGTATAGTAAGATTAAGCTTTGCAAATGATCAATCAAAACTACTTTCAAGTTAGGAGGACCCCCACTCCAAATCAATGTGACCAAGTCGTAAAAATATAACCAAATAGGGCCCAAGGCTAGTATATGAATAAAAAGGGCCCTTAGGCCTACTCATGCATAATAACAATAAAAGAATGGACGCGACGAATGTAATGAGCCAAGTCCATAACTGTTTCTATCACATTAGCAAAGGACAAGGGCAAACTAGATCGTGACAGGGGCTAGAATCAAGGTAAAAAGCAATCAAATCAACTTCCTCCTTATATGTCGAAAGGAAAAAACTTACAGTACTCCTATACTCTCTTTCATTATTATCAGAGCAATACAAGTGCAAACAACCTTCGAATGCTAAACTTTGACAATTTCTCACAACCAAAAGGTCAAATTAAGTGCGTTTAAATAGAATTAACTTTCAAACAAAAAATTATGTGGAACATGCACAATTCAATGTTTCACGAATCGGCAATCTGAACAATGAATCGCGGTTCAAATCGGCCGATTCAAGTTCGAATCGGTTACAAAATAAAAAATATTCAAAATGGCCCCAAAAACAAAATCGGCCGATTCGAACCGGTGCATGAAACATTGGCACAATTTAAGCCATGAACAAACCTTTCATAGCCAAACTAACTTGCTGACTACGATTTTTCACTAGAAGCTTGTTTATTTCAATTACGCTTGGAAATAACTATTATTCTAGCTAAGATTGGAAAGAGCAATGCAATCAACATACCGGCTTGTATGTGTCTCCACGTATAGCACATCTCCCTTCTTCAAACGAGTTGAAGTATATTGTGACTTTTTCAAGCCACGATCCGCAACATAGCTCATGCTATACTTCAACCTACAATAGATTAACTCCTCTTAGCAATATGCAAAAATCAATAAACACAAGGGCCTAGATATAAAGTTCAAATTGTGGTGACACATCATACTTATCAGCATAAGCAAAGAATTTTAGACAAGTTGTTACCATCGTAGAAGCACAAAAAATGGGCTATTTAGTGAAGGCATTCCTCAAACATCAATAGAAACACACGTGACTTAACATCCTAGGACCTACACGTAAACTTACAAGCATAAGACATGAATGTCAAGCATTCAACATTGTGTTATCTAGTGAAAAAAAATGATTACCAAGGTCAGAGATCGGGCAACAATGGGAGTCATCCATGGAGCATCTCAAGATGAGACCACTCATTCTTGGTTATCTTTTAAGTTTGTCTCTTGTCTTTTGAAGTTTGCTTCTAACTTTTAAGTTGTAACTACTAAAGAATTTCAATTTTGAACTTTGCATTTCGGATCTTCTATTTGCAAATTGCTACAAGTTGTCATAAATAATACAACATTGAACAGATTGTGTTGCCATGGCTTTCTATATGAGTTCATGGATAGGTTGGGTGAGCAACTACGAAGTTGCACGACCATCAATGGGGCAAGCATCATACTATTTTAGAAGTTTATTTTGAAGTTTAATTCCCCCAAACAAAACGGTTTGAAGCAGCCGAAAACCAATTTGAATCTGTTTGAACCGAACAAATCAGCCCCTTTTAGAATAGCCAGTTTGAATCGACATGGAACATTAGTCTCAACATTTACATACTTGGAGTTACTTTTCACACATTTCATTTTTAGTATGAGATATGCAGCTACTAGTTGATTAGGGACAGGACAATCTTCCCTAGTCAGAGCTCAAAGAGGTTGTGTTTCAGGCGGCATATACAAGATGCTAGGGGTAAGTGTCACCCGTTTGACATGTTGGTCAAACCCCAAAACTATGTATGCAAATGAGACATGGCTAAGGGAGTGGAGGATTAATGTGAGGAGAATCCAGATAGGATTCCTCCAATTATGTTATCTCATTACTTTTGAATGCATTGATAGATTTTAAGATCCATGTTAGTGGCTTGATCTCTGGACGATTAGATCATGAAGTTAAGATTGTTTTTGGAGGAAGAATGTATGGTATGGGATGCAAGCAATCCAAAGAGAAGTTCCAATACCGATTGGATCTGTTTAACAATGATGGGGCTAGAGATCTCTGGACGATTAGATCATGAAGTTAAGATTGTTTTTGGAGGAAGAATGTATGGTATGGGATGCAAGCAATCCAAAGAGAAGTTCCAATACTGATTGGATCTGTTTAACAATGATGGGGCTAGATATCTTGAGGAATTCAAAGAGATAATTGGCATGGCAAATGCAAAGTTAGTAAAGAGATAATTGGCCTGGTAAATGCAAAGTTAGTAGGTTTGCCGATTAGACAATTAGTTTCCATCATGCACATACTTGTAGTGTTGCGCCCAGTAGAGAGGGACAATCTATACGCACAAAGTCATTTCCTTTGGAAACATAGATTCTAGCACTAGCAGATACCCATGGTTGGCAATCATCTCATCCAAGGCACTTTTTGAACAAGATTATCAATTGTCTTGGTATGCAAAGGCATCCAACATACTTGGCACATTTTGTATATCTATTTCTCACCTCCCTAAGGACTCACATAATTACATTACGCGGTCTATCTACAACACCTAAGTTGAGTATGTCTAGTTTGGCCCATTGGATCAAACTACACTTCTACTGAACACATCAATAGAGCTAGATGTGGCCGGCCATCACAAGGAGCTTTCAAGGGATTCCATGGGAAGAAAAGATTTGCCAATAGTGTTCCATGGAGCTGAAAATTATTTGCTGTCAAACTTCTCCCATTGTCGCTCACGAGATAATTTTGATACAAAGGTTGACTAGACACTGCACCAAAGATAGTGCATACAATATCAATGTCATACTACAAATCACACGATTCACCATGTTGCCACATCACACCCACCAGACGAGGGACCCTTATGAGGATTCATTCTCTCGTCGGGGCACGGTGGGTGAGCTTGGATTGAGCTCTATAGTGGGCTGGATCATGAGCGTCCAGCTTCTTGTGACGTTGTGTACCTATTCTACTCAGTCGATCGTGGGGGATATAATAATACACAATTCTGATGCATTCTTTATTGCAAATATGAAGTATGGACAAAGACATGGACGTGCTAACTAGCCATGATTGGAGTCGCATTTCTAAGTAAACGTCAAGCTAATGTAGTGAGAATTTATCTAACATATGTTGTTGCTGGCTACATTTCTAGTTGGAAATCATTGATTGTGATCAGCTACAAAGGATGACAAAGCTAAGGGATTAGATTTACTACAATTGGATTTGATAGCAAAATTGCAGCCATTGTTGTGAGAATAGTCCCTGGTCATCACTTTGTTGTCAAGCGGAAAAAACCTCAATTTGATGAAATTGAAATTGTCCATGGGCCATTTTAAGCTTTTTTTATATGGTTTTTTCACTCCTAGTATCTAATCTCCAACTCCCTCCTAAATGTTTTAAAAGTTAAATTTAATGCTTTGGAATTTCAGAACCATTCTATAATGCAACCATGGTCTTATGTACCTTTTGGTACCTAAAAGACATAGAAGCTTTCTTGCATGATTCATGGAAAACCTTCCAACAAAATTTGCATGCCATCCCATGCAGGAGGAGGCAATCTTTCGATTGATTACCTACATTCAGCAGATCATAGGGCTTGATGATAATAGCAAGCACCCAAGCACTGTTGTCACCTCCTCACAAAGACTTCATGAGCAGGCACATCCAATTTCATGGTACTCACAAGCATCTCGGCGCTCCTAGGTTCCCATGCTTTATCCATGTCATAGCTTTCAGAGGTCACTTACAACTACATATGACGTTTCATGTATAGGGCATATGTTCAGAGAGTCTGAAATGGTCAGCTCAAGAACAAGCTCAAAACCAAACTAGAGTTCTATAGGAAGTTTCCTACATAGGACTTCATATGAAATTTTACTATGGGCTCCTTATCTAGATCTACAAATTTTGCACACCTGGACATACACTTTGGGATAGATGAGGGTGTCTATCACCACCTCCGAATCGAGATAGGTACATTTGGGGATGACATGCACGAGGACAAGACATACAAACTTTGTTCGACACATGAGATTGAAATAGGAGCATATTACTTTCACATGTCCGTTGTACTAGAAGATCCATGGCAAATTTTACTATCTCCTTAGGGATCAACCACTCACCCTACTGTGAGAAATTGTCAAAAAATTGGCAAATCTAGCTTGATCAAAACCATGTAGATTGTACATAGGTGGGTCCCACACATTGTTTCCACGTGTGTAGGCTACCCTAGATAGGATAGATAATAGATATCATTCATAGGGTCAATTAGGTTTGTTTGGTCATAATTCCTAGATTATAGGACCAAATTCCTTGAATCATGGAGGTGGATAACCAACCTAGCCACCAACTTGGCAAAACTCTAGGGTTAGGTAAGATTGACAAATTAGGGCAAGGGCAAAAATGGTCAATCATCTTCCTTATTACATGCTGAATTTTCACCTAACTTGAGGTGGGGAAGAGCTTATTGTACATACAATCCATCATTCCATAGTGAGGAGATAGAATTTTTGGAGCAAATTGGCAATCTTGAGTTTTCTACACATTTGTCTTGAGTTTTTGTGAATGCTTTGGTATCTAAACTTGATTCCACTTAATCTCTGATAATAGGCTGTACTAGAGTCCGTACCACACACGTGTGGGGTCGGAATTCCATGTTTGATCAAAGGTTTTGATTGCTCTTAATTTTGGGATCCAATATTGCTTTTGTAGATCAAGATCTTGTGACTAGTTTTGCAATAGATAGGTGTATGAATCAATCAATCACTCTTGGAGCCTTATGTAGGTTCATTTATGGTCCTTTGTACTGTACTTTCAACACCTACACTCCTTGATACAATTCGAGGATCAAAAATGTGTTGCCCTCATGCTCGAGAGACGTTTTAGTTGAGGGACACAACACTTCATATCAGTACACACCAGTGTCAACATATGACTTTGAGAATATACATTCAACAACATAATGAAATTGCATCCAATGATGAAAGAGATGCTAGTTACTTCTTTGGTATTACTCATCAAAATAAAGGATTCTTTCTTCGTACTATACAAATGGAGTCTTTTGAAGAGCTTATGACTACTCCCAACAAGTTTTGGATGAAGCTACACTAAAGCATGATCTAATAAGATGATGCAAGAGATATTGGGTTTCCTTAATGATGTCTATGTCAAAATGTTAAGTGAAAGATGAGAATCCTGATTTGTTTACAAAGGTAGGGAGAGATGTCATCTCACAAGTTGACATCAAAAGAGGCATCAAGAACTTATCCAACAGTAAAGCCTAAGACGTACAAGGTTTGTTCGCTCTTGTTACTCTATATAAAATTTCTACTGGCAATGGTTTTGAAGTTACTTGAAATCTTAAAAAGTTATTGATCTTTTGGTTGTTCTCAAATCACGCAGATTCTTGAAAATTTGCTAGTTAAAAACTTGTATGGAGTTTCATTATAAAGATTAAAAAGATGAAGTTTTCCTCTATCACTTTCTCAAACTGAGCTCCTAGTAGATAAGCATATTGCAAAGCAATAGCAAGCACAAAGATCCCCTAAAATCAGCATGAAAAATGGCTTTGTTTTGCATACCAAGGTTCATTGCAAAGATTATACTGAATGGTCACTTCTTGAACAAATCGATGTTGCCTATAGGCATTCTGCACAATCATAGGTCAAAGTTGAGTTTTTTGTCACGAACTCACATATATGCAATGTTCCTTTACAATTGAAAATCAAAACTTACAAAATATATTAGACTAGAACAAAATACTCTTTCTTGGCTCTACTGGCAAAGATCAACAAAAGAAACTACAAATCTCATGCTTGCCATTTTAGTTAGTGGAGCATCTCTCAAGAAAAGCTCTATGCAAATCAAAGAAAGTAAAACACGGGGAAAACTATGATGGACTAGTGTTATGCCAAGCAAGCCAATGATTGTAATCAGAATAGGGGCGTCTATATTACACATCTCTAACACTAGAACTACGGTGCTGAGCAAGGTAGCAATCCTAGCTTTGAATAAATCTGTGAAAGAAGTTTTTATGCATCTTACATAATTTTCAAGGAAAATACAAAGATTCTTTCATGTGTAACTTCAATAAGAGCTTTTCTTATCAAAGTCAACACATTGTCATTAAGTGTAGGATGGCACCTAAACACAACAAAAAAAAGACGTGCAATCTTTAAATTCCCTCATGATAGTCCTTTCAAAATGCGGGCCAATTTCCTCATCTCAACACTCCATAATGTTGCTGCTTGCCCATCCAAACACTACCCCAATAAAGCCACTTCACCTCGCCCCATTCATCAACCTTGGTATGATGACGATTACCAGTTCCATCATGGGTAAGTTATCCATGTACACACACATGTTCCTCAACTCCTGCATTCCACTCGTTGATCTTATCATTGTGTGCTCCATTGAAAAAGGCATGCTTATGAAGAGAAGAAATGGAAGAAATTTTTCAGCTCCTTTCTTGCACATTTTGGCATGAGTTCATAAGAGGGAAAGCCCAACTTAGGAGGATCTAGGGAACATAGAACAGATCACAAAGATAGGCCAAAGGGGGAACCATCTTACATAATGTTTTGACATTCATTAACATCAAATACCAATGCCCATCGTTGTGAATATTGTTCCAATGTATTGCTTCTTGGGACTTGATTTCCTAGAAAGTCTACCATATTAAGTGATTGCATCATAGTTATGTAGCATATGGAATGGGGAACTATGATCGGATATGACATTTTTTCAAACGTTTTTAAAAATACCCCCTAGAGTTTATGCTTATTTGGCATCAAAAAAAAATTTCAAAAAACACTATAAAAGAAAGAAATGATTCCATGACAAACTGGGACATGCATAGCATTCCTATGCATATTATAGGTGCGCCATGTTTACAATTTGTACAGCCATGGAGCTGCTCAAACATGTATTTGTGTTACAATGGATGAGAGATTAATGCTAGCATTATTTTTACATATTCATAAGGTGTAGGGTTGGGTGGTTGGCATGGGGGGGAGAGAGAAAAAAAAAGCTTTATTAATGCCTTTCCATGCCAAAAGGCATATAAGACTAGTAAATGTACATGTCAAGTATGGGGTAACAGTGGGAGCGTATGAAACGTTTACGAAACAATAACAAAAACAACATATCTAAATACTCTGAACTGAAATAGATGCGATGAGATATGTAGGAGCATAGATACAACTAAAAGTCCAAAATTAAGTATAACACTATCATCATGTCCTACTAATGTTATAGAAGGATGTGATACAAGTTACAGCATGGGGGAACTCCGGTACCCCACTGACGTCGTCTAGGAGGATGAGATTTGTGTCTCCTCATGATAGATCGGATAGCTTGGGCTGCAACATGAATATGAGTGGTGCGTTGTCTCTCGTCTCTATGGACGAGTATGTCGTCGTCGTCGTCATCATCATCATCACCAGACTCTGGGTCTCGTCGGAACCTTCTCCTAGAGAACTTAGAAGAAAGAGGTAATCAGAGGCTGAGAAATAAGGTGACTCTGCTAAGCTATCTAACATAGGTCTCATCGCAGTAGGAACATCTCTTGTATCATAAGTGCAACACAGCAAGAATCCTCATATGCTATGAGTGACAGTAGTGTGGTGGGCATGTCACAAAACAGACAATATAGTATCTCTCCCTAATCTCATAGTATAGAAGGCACCTAAAGATAACATGCTCCTCAAACTCCACCTCATCCAAAGAGCACAACTGGCAAAATTGCTCCTCTCTCCGAATACCATGGAACCTTCCAAGCTCAATAGCCAGTTGATGTGATGATACGCGGAGTTGTCCCAATGTAAATCTGATGTTGTGTGATAATCCTACATCCAAATAATGAGGCAAAATTGGGAACCCTGCTATTTCTAGCTTAATGAAATGAGTCTAGTAATAGTCGAGCTTAACCCTCAGTTGTCGGCCCCATGTACGATCAAGATATGCCCGATATAAGAAGCGTCTAATATACTAGTGAGTACCCAAGGGAAGTTCTGTAATGCAGATACCAAGTGACTCAAGGAAGAGGTGGGATGCCTGAGAAAACCATTACAGCCTGTAGCTCTGATCATGCAGATAATGTGAAGAAGCAAGAGTTATTTGTGTATATCCCCCATCTGCATCCGGAGGTGCCTGAACTCTTTGGATATATGCATTGCATCTAAGTGTATAGGTGGAATAGCAAACTCCGCGAGGACCTTGTGTGGAACGGAGGGCTTCACCCGAATCATACGAGCTAACATGGTGGTCTGTAATCTAGAGATATTGGCCCAGTGTGAGGAGGAAAGACCAGTACACCATGTCTCTGATGCATATAAGGTTGTGGGAGTGACAATGGTATCAAAAAGTCTACACTTACTTCGAGCCTCCCGAATGCGCTTCCTAAAGTAAAACCACTCTAGCTGAACACGAGAGGCATGTCCCTTCCCAAGTCGAGTGGTAGCTACCTATCACATGCTGAATGTAGGACCAAAGAAAAGTTTCCCCAAGTACATGTATGAAGAAACTAGCCCAAGACTCTCTCATAAAGAGCGAACACAACCAAAATGATGTCAGCGGAAAAGCCAAGGTCACGACTGAAGGCCATAAAACAACAGTAAACCTTCTCTCTCCTGTACTTGGCTTCCTCAATCAAAGCCCGAAGTGTGAAGATATGGTCAGTGGTAGAATAATGGGCTCGAAACTGTAATTTGTAGAGGCAAAATGCCCCAAAGAAAGAAAGACTAGCCCATCTTCCATCTTCACAAAGACTTTTAATGACTTGAAACTACCAATGACCATTATTCTATTTGCATATTGTATGAACTTATTGCTTTAATGATTTGTGTGGTAGGTATTACTACCTGTAAAACTAAGAACCTTCTATGAGCCATGTCTGATGGTATGAATACTCACCTTTCTTTGAAGGTATGTGCAGGTACTCACGAAAGTGCCTGAAGAACAAGACACCAAGAATAAGAAGCCTTCTGGGCTTAAGTACTGACCTTTCTCTGAAGGTATGTGCGGGTACTCATGAAAGTGCCTAAACGACAAGAATCGGAACAAAAAGCTTACTAAGCTTAAGACTGTTAACAAAGAAGGCTTATTTCTAAGTCTATAATGAAGGCTCAAAGGAGTCTATAAGGAAGGCTTATTTCTAAGTCTATAATGAAGGCTCAGAGGAGTCTATAAGGAAGGCTTATTCCTAAGTCTATAATGAAGGCTAAGAGGAGTCTATAAGGAAGGCTTATTCCTAAGTCTATAATGAAGGCTCAGAGGAGTCTATAAAGATTGGGACAAGGCCAAGGGACTGATCACCCTATTAACCCTTTTCCACCATGATTGAGGATGGGCAACCTCTAGAAAAAAGTGCCAATGAATTAATGATTATTATGCAAAATAAGATGGGCATATACTTTGGCTTTTTCCCTAGTAAGATTGCACTTGGGTGAATTCCCAAGTTGCGACAATCAAAATCCATATGTTAATAAGAGGCCAAGTCTAAACCTTGTGCCACCTACCTTGCCACATGGCTTCTAGGCTATTTTCACACCTCATTCACTTGCACTTGATACCTCAGTCACTTTGGAATGCTTCTCCAGTCTCAATAGCTAGCTGATGAGAAGACACCCTAAGTTGTCCCAGTGTGAATCTGAGGCAATGTGATAGTCCCGAATCCAAGTAACATGGCATAACCAGGGCCCCTGATGTATCCAGCTCCAAGAAATGGGTCTGGTAGAAAGCTGGCTTAACCCTTAACTGATTATGCCAAGTCCGCTCTAGGTATGTGCGATAGAGGAATCGTCTGATATACTGGTGGGTGCCTGAGGGTAGCTCTGTGATGGAGATACCAAATGAATCATGTAGGAGGTGAGATGCCTGAGAGAACCATGATAACCAGTAGCCCTGATCATGAAGATGTTGTAAAGAGAGTAGTGCAACCTGTGTGTATCGTCTATCTATCTCTGGTAACGCATGTATCCTTTGTATATAAGTGATGAACTGAAGAGCTGTCTCGACCTGTAAAGGTGGAACTGCAAACTCAGCCAGGAGAATCTCATGTGGAACAGAAGGTTTCGCTCGAATCAGCCGGGCTAGCATGGTGGTCTGTAATCGTGAAAGACTAGCCCAATATGAGGAGGGGAGACCTGTACACCATGTCTCTGCCGCATATAGAGCCGTAGGTGTTACAAACTTACTTACTGCAAACCTCCAGGTGCCGGTTAACCACAAGAGACCGAACGATTCACGTTCCACCCCGCCATAGGACCTAATCCAGGTCCACCCACCGTGCCCTGGCCTGTGACCGTATCAAGCTGGATCCGACCTCCATCCCAGACGGCGTCCCATACCACCGCCTAGGCTCTCAGCCATCTCCCACCTCACGCTAGCAATACATCCTGGCCATCCACCTCCTCCTAGGTAGACAGAATGGATGGCAAATGAGTCCTCCTCCCCTTGTATACCTCCAAGGAGAGAAACTCCAAGCCATGTGCACTCCTGGATCATGACACGTGGCAACCATGTAGGTTCACGAGTCACCGGTCAAGTCTACAGGCCCAGTCATCGTCTGGTCTCAAGTCTAGATTTGGGACCCAAGGGAGTTGGGTCCCTAACATTCCCTCTTCCTTAAAAAATTCCTTATCTAAGGAAGGAATCCCGGAAATCTCAGTTTAAGGTCAAGTTCCTTCTCCCAAGTGTCATCGTCCTCGGAACTTCCTTTCCAACAAACCAAGTACTTAGTTACCTGCCGGTTTCTGAGTCCACGTTGACGTACATCAACAATGGCCTGTGGTTTAGTAGGTACAAAGGATGACAGGTCCTCCAGCCGAACTAAGTCCTCTTGAGGCATTAAGTCATCCTTTCCACCAAGTCGTTTCTTTAAACGACTAATGTGAAAAACTGGATGTACCTTAACACCTTGAGGAAGTTCCAGCTGGTACGCATTCCGATGGAGTTTCTTTACTATACGGAATGGCCCTGCATAACGAGGTGATAACTTAGGACATTTTCCAGTCCTTAGTACCTTAGAATCTTTTGGAATTCTAAGATATACCCAAGCTCCCTCCTCATAGACCCTAGGTTGTCGCTTTTGATTGGCGTAAAACTGGGCTCTATCCTGAGCCATTTTTACATTTTCGCGAGCAACAAGCAACATTTCTTGCATATCATGCAGGAAATCTACTGCTGCTTTAACCTTAAGGCCTTTGAGGCCCACTGAAATGGGAGCCCTAGGCTGGAAACCATACATCAGAGAAAATGGACTAAAACCCGTCGCTGAGTGCTTTGCGCTATTATACGCAAACTCAATCATTAATAGGTACCTTTCCCAATCTGACTGTCTTCTGGAAACATATGCCCAAAGCATATCTTCCATAGACTGGTTTGTCCTCTCTGTCTGACCATCCGATTCAGGATGATCTGATCACCCAAAACTTAGAGAGGTCTCTAATTTCTCAAAGACCGCTTGCCAGAATTTGCCAGTGAACTTTGGATCTCGATCACTAACAATATCATTCGACAAACCAAACAACCTGAACAACTTTTCCATGAAAAGCTGCGCAAGTTCAGAAGCTTTGACAGTTTGCTTGGTTGGTATGAACTGCGCCATTTTAGTTAACCTGTCAACTATTACCCAAATGGCACCATTTTGCTTCCCCGTCCGAGGTAGCCCAACCACAAAGTCCATGGAAATGCTTTCCCATTTTCTTTCGGGAATTTCCAAGGGCATTAACAAACCAGCTGCCTTAAGTCTTTCAGCTTTATTAACTTGGCATTGCACAGACTTGCGAAGATATGCCTCCACTTGACTTTTTAAATTTGGCCAGTAAAAGTTCCTTTTTACTAAGTCAAGCGTCCTTTGAGCGCCAAGGTGCCCTGCACACGGGCTGTCATGACATTCATGCAGGATTTGGGCCCTTATATCATCATTTTCTGGCACACAAACTTTTCCATTCCGGAAAAGTAACCCATTCCTAATGGAATAGTCTCTTTGTATCTTGTCCTGAGGAGAAATCTTGCCTCAATCTCTCCAAGTGAATAGATCTGACATACTCTGGCCTCCCTGGGTGTGCCATGAAATCGACCTGTCTCAATGGGTAACTGATGAGAGGAGACTCTAAACTGTCCCAATATAAATCTCAAACCATGTGACAAACCCACGTCCTAATATCTAGGAAGGATAGGGCAAGCTGTACAGTCGGTCTCCGTGAAGATGGATAGTAAAGGGGCTTCACTCCAAGCTGCCCCTCCCAAACTTTACGAATATAGGACCTATATATAAACTGCCGAATATAGTGATGTGTGCCCTCTGAAAGTAACAATAAAGAAATACCGATGTAGTCGTAGCCTACCTGCCTGAAAAAACCATGAGAGGTGAAAACCCTGGATGTGGAGTAGTCGTGAAGAGGTGAGCGCAACATAGGTCCATCTACATCAGTCTCTGGAGAAAAATAACAATCCGAAAAATAGCCTCAACCTGTAATGGAGGAACTACAAACTCTGCAAGTATAATTTGGTGAGGGACAAAAGGTCTTGCTCAAATCATGTGTGAAAGCCTAGTAATCTGCGAACAAGATACATATTCAGAGGAAGTGAGACCCGTACACCAAGCCTCTGCAGCATCATGACTGTCGGTGTGACCATGATATCAAATAGGTGACACTTACTTGGAGCATCGCGTTATGTATTGTCTGAAACAAAAACCTCTCAAGCCGAACCAATGATGCATGCCCCTCATCGTGAACAGAAAGAGCATAAAACATCTAAATGTCTTTGTAACCCCTCTCTGGAACATGAGTACAGCATCATCAGCCAAAAGGTCCCCCGAAGAAGAACTAAAGAGAAGGCTAATAAGCCTTCTCCCCTCTTTGATATCGTAGGCTTTCTTCTTACGGTGGGGTGTATTTCGATATACAATTTATGTCACTAATAGTCGGAAGTGAGTTGGCATAAGCATGCTTAAGATGATTATGAAGTTGGCGGCATTCATCATCATACCAAGGCTGACTTGGGCTTTTAAAGGTGTTAATCTTTGTTCTGGGTTTTGTGGATGGAAAAGAAAGGGAAGCTGCAGTGTGTAGGGCATTGGTGAGGAAGTCAGTTTGTTGTTCAATGGTGGAGTTATGTGGGAAATGTTGTAGAAGGGAGGTTGGATAAGTGGGAATGTATGAGTTCTCAAAGCGATATCTTGGGGCACGAGGGAAAGATGGGTGGGAAGTATGAGTGACCGTGGGCTGTGTTCCTAAATGGAAAGAGAGAAATGAATGATCAGATAGAGTAGTTTGTGTGATGGTGAAGGCAGCAATATGAGGAAATAGAGAAGGTGATCCCATGAGGTAGTCTACCACGCTCTGTGGCCGTCGCTGTGAGGATGACAAGTGAGGTCACTAGAAGGCCACCTGGCCAGGCCACTGAAAATGGCAAGCTTGTGGGCTTCTCCTAACTATAAAAAGTACTCTCCATAATCTGTGATAGGCCGTCCTCATCTGCAGAATGTCTCAAAAGCCCAATCTCATCACTGTCTAATGCCCTAATACGTAAAGGACCCTGGTCCACATCATGGAATGAAGTCTGACGTGATCCAGTCCTGGCATTAAAATCCCCCCCCAATAAAATATGTCCTCTATCAGAAAACCTGATGATATCTCTAGACAAATCCATATATGGAGAGCCATCTCTATCTAGAAAAGAAGACGTATCCGGTGGAAAATAACAAACTGCAATATAAATGTCCATGTCCAAACTTGTGGGCTCCCCTTTGAGTCTGATCCATATGTATCTGGAATGATCATCTCTGTGAACCACCTCAAGAACTCTTTGAGTAGTATCTCTATATAAACATGCCACACCACCGGAACCACATCCCCCTGCTGATCTAGTCTCTAGTCTGACAACCGATTCCCGCTGGCAACCAGAAAAATAAAGGTGAACCTTGCTCTGCACTCTCATGCGTCTTTGTGAATAATAGTACATCACCACTATCTATGAAGTCGATCAAATCCCCTTTAGCTTCCTCTCTATTACTTGCATGAATGTGACGTCATCATCTAGAAATATTTTTGTGCCCTTTAGTTTGTTTTCAAGTCTCAAAACTGACCGCCTCTCCTCAAGAGTTTTAAAACGAATACTTTAATGTAGCATTATCCTTTTTTGGTTCTCCAAGCTCTCTCCATTCCTTGTGTAGTGTGTCCTAAGGTGGTTTCCAAAACACTAGTCGCCTCTTGAATGGAATCTTGTCCTCTCACATTGAAGGCTTTTTGATCCCTCAACTTCTCTTCAGAAATGGTGGTTGAAATAAAAGCAGACATATGCGGCTTACCATCCGTATCTTTGAAAAGAGACGCTCAGGTTCTCGTTGTTTCCTTGTGCTGGACCAGTTCTTGTTCCAATGCTTGGATTCTCATCACCGTTTCTAATGGTTCACCATTAGCCTGATTTATATGCTGCAAAGTCTCGTTTCAACTGTCCATTTTTTTCCCAAATCAGCTTCAGCTCATCCAATATCTTCTTCTCTGACTATACGAGTGACGCGACTTTGAACTTTAACAAGTTCTTCTCACTGATCAGAAAGGTGACCATTCCCTTCAGCTGTGAGATTTCATGCTTCAAGCTATGGAAATCTTCATTAAACTGATCCAACTGCCAAGATGAGAAAAGCTCCGTTGATCTGGAAGGGGTAGATGAGATATTTGCCGTATGTGGTGGTCCGTCGGCAGTAGCGCTGGGGGCATTGCCTAAAATGGAGTCCTCAACAAGATGGGAACCAGAGCTGGTATTGCCCACGATGGATGTAGCAAAACTGAACGTATCATCTACGTTGGAGGTACTCTAGTAGCGGTGATACCCTTTTTTTTCAACAACAATAACGAATGTATCTGCAACATTAGCAACGATGGAGGTGCAAGGATCAGTAGCAATGAGCAGGGTTCAGTAGCAGCGATGGAGGTGCAGGGTTCGGCAATAGCAATAGAAGAGCAGGGGTCGGCGATGGAGATGCAGTCAGTAGCAGCAGTGGAAGTGCAGGGAACAGCAGAAGTGATGGAAGGTCTGAAGAGAAGGTCTTATTAGAAATAGGGGATTTTAGAGCCTAGGGCCATACTTATGTGAAATGTTTCCCACTCGAGAAATGAGGAACCCTTGGAAAATGGGAAATGATAATTGACATTTCAAGGTGAAAAACTTAATAAATGTTGAAATGAAGTCGACAAGATTCCTAGAAACTACTAAGAAAAAATCACCTTCAACCTTTAAGTGCATAAAAAAATGTTTCCCCAAAAAATATCCCTTGGACATTTCCACAGGTGGGAAAACATGTTCCTCATAACTATGGTTTAGGTTGTTAGGGCCGAGAGGTATGCAGTGGGGGAGAGAGCGAGAGCGAGAGAGAGAGAGAGAGAGAGAGAGAGAGAGAGACAGAGGGAGACAGAAAGAAAGCTTTATTAATGTCTTTTCCATGCCAAAAAGCATATAAGACTAATGAAGTACATGTCAAGTATGTGGTAACCATGGGAGCGTATAAAATGTCTCCAAAACTATAATAAAGAAAACATCTAGTACAAACTAAAATAGACACGTATGCGAGAGTGTGTGTGCATAATAATCATATGTATCTATGTCAAGATGTCAAGACTGTTGTTGTTGTTGTTGTTGTGCTGATGTTGTAAAACGATGTAATGCGAGCCACGGCATGAGAAAGCACTGGAGCATGCCGGCATCGTCTGTGAGCATGAGCATGTGTAGTAGTAGGTCTTTGCGTAGGATGTATGGTGATCCTGGTAGTAATGTGATGGTGGGGAGTACACTGTCTCTGATCTCTATGAGCGTGTGAGCGGCTATAATCCTCGTCGTCGTCAGAGAGAGAGAGAGAGAGAGGCCTTATTAATGTCTTTTACATACCAAAAGGTACATAAGATTGAAAGTACATATCAAGTGTGTTACCTATCATGGGAGAATATAAAACATCTTAATGAAATAAGAATTGAATACATAGTACAAAATCTGAAAACAAAAATTCTGAGCAAAGCTTAACAGATGTAACTCATGACATAAAATGAGACTATCAAGTGCCTCCATGAGGTCTAAAGAAGGACGTGATAGTGTC
Source organism: Diphasiastrum complanatum (assembly GCA_029204225.1). Lineage (NCBI taxonomy): Eukaryota > Viridiplantae > Streptophyta > Lycopodiopsida > Lycopodiales > Lycopodiaceae > Diphasiastrum > Diphasiastrum complanatum. Next base: position 41,049,491 of record CM055112.1, on the reverse strand, counting down.
CAAAGTAGATGGTGTTGATGATGCAGTGCATCCAAATGACCATCTATGGGTTCCTAGGCATGGTGAATGTGACTTGGCTCAGAGTGTAATGGTTTAGAGATATGGTTTAGTATTTAAGATACTAAATCAATATCTTACACCCTAAACCTATTAGAAAACCGACTTGCTCATAGAAGTAACCCAAGACAAGATTCCAATTGTTGTCAGACAATAGCCAAACACATGAGAGAGAAGTGATGGAAACTCCAACTGTGTCCCATTGCTTATGAGGTAGGGAGCCCTACATTCCTAAGGTCTATGCCAAAAGCAATCCAACTCAAGCACTAGAATCTCGAACTTGTCTAACTATAGTCTAACAGAATTTTATTAAATATAGGTAAAGGCCCCTAGAATTAGCTCGCAGGCATGGCCCAATAATCCTAATTAACCTAGATGATAACCTTAGGGTACTAATGTGAACATTAACTCTAGCAAACCTTATCTCTAATTACAAAACTCAATAAGAATTGTTCATACACGCAGGACACATTCTGGACCTTCTGTTACAGGATTCTATAAGATGCATACTTTATATAAATTACAAGTGACACTACTCATGACCTTTGAGATACCGAGAGCCTATAAGTGCAATGCTCTACATAAGACTCCAGGACAATCAACCGAACGAACCTTTCTACTAGTACAAAGACCCCTATCGCTGGCTAATTTCAGTAGTAAAAGCGCAAAAGTTTATGTGGATTCTGTGGATTTTGCTTGCCAGGGGCAGAATATAAACCAGTTACACACTTCTCCTTACATTACATTATTCTTCTTTAGTTTATAATTTTGACCTGCATAGTGGATATCAGATTCGAAGAACCTGTTTGCATGTCTGGTTTCCTTTGACATCTGTGATCCACTTCATGAAATGTGGGACTCTCACAAGAATAGCAATCTAATCAGTTAAACATCCAGATGTCAAAAAATTTTAAAGCCACTACAACACATACAGATGATGCTGCTCTCGTTGTGACCGTACGTTCCGTAGTTGCTGGAGCCAGTGTAGGAGCCACAGCTGGAATGCGATTTATACAGGGTTCCAGCTCAATGCTGTCACCTCCAGACTGCAAGGATCGATCATCTGGGAATGAGTTTTTTTACAGCATCCAAACATCAGGAATACAGACCCAAAAACAAAGAGTAACAACAAAACAGAAATGGTTTTCTCTAAGAACATTTTTGCTGATATCATACCTCTGCTTTCAGGAATCAGTGGTGTTTCATTGATTGGATAAGGGGAATCTTTCTGTTAGTTTCAAGTAACACTAACAAAAACAATACGCTTCTAACCTCAGAAAATCACTCTTGACTTTGCATTCTTCACACCAAAATCACTCGTTTCTTCTGACAAAAGTAATTGACTCAAATGGTATTTTTCATATGAATGACTAGAAAAGCCACTTTATTCTGACATTGACACCAAGTTTGGGTACAAGCTCATCACCTTTCTTCCGACCTTTCAGCAGTTATCCCACAACAAATGTATGGAAATACACTACCATTTCAAGCAAAATGTACCATTTCATGCATCGTTGTTTGAGCAACCTTTAAACAACTCGACCATCTCATCTCTTGATTCATAATAAGAAGCCATATTGAGTACCATTCAGTACACACAAGCAGTATATGTCTAGACAACTGACACTACTAAGAAGAAAGCAGTCAAAAAAAGATGGTAGATAGAAGAGGCTAAAAAAGATATCGGTCTGCCATTCATAACGTCCTATGAAAGAATCATAATATTAAATTATCATCTTAATAATCGTCAAATTTTGTCATTGACCAGAGTAGATTTCTTATGAAGCCCAATACTAAAAGCCTTACAATTGCTTTGATTTAAAAGCACACCAATCAATTGTTCTGAATCTGTTGAAACACTAGTGCCTCTTTACTTTAAAGAAAGGAGAAGACATGCTGAAAAGATTCAAAGGCAAATGTAGCTTAAGAATTATATAGTGGATAAGAATAAAAACAAGACTCGGTAAATAAATGTCTGCTGGGCATTATAACCTCAGGCTTGGTTAGAAATTACTGTCTTTTTGAAGCTCCTGTTATAGCAATGAAAAATATCCCTTTGTAATGAACAATGACCTGAAGAGAAGGGTTGTATTTCTACATAAATTGGCTCTTGATAAACTTGGTTGTACCAATACTAGAGTATGGGAACTGTTAGCTGCAACTTTTTCGGTGTTTAAGGATATAGCAAGAAGATAAATTGGAATGAGAAACTGACCAGCAGAGCTTTAAGTGTTGGAACAAAGCTCAGGGTTGTACGAACTTTAGGGTTTGAACTACATCTAAGGTTAGTAATAACCATTTTGTTGAGGTTCCCTTGGTTATAGCCATGAAAAATATCCCTTTGTATTGAACAATGACCTGAGGAGAAGGGTTATAACGTAATTGGAATGAGGGACTGACCAGCAGAGCGTTTGAGTCTTGCAACAAATCTGAGGGCAACAATGGCATTCTTACGTATGAAAGAGTGCTAAGAAATTCAACCCTTAACCAAATAAAAAATTGTGAACCTATCAACAAATTGTTGAGAACCCAAACAAGGACGACACTGTGTTCTACTACTCAGTAATTTCGAGTTACTCAGATAAGGGCAAGATATTAGTCTAAAAATTGTGACTAATATTACACCATCTGCATCTGAAGGTGTTATCCAGCCTTTGTCAATAAAGCTTAACTGATGCATGAAGCCCATTGTTGAAGCCATTATAGATGCCTGGTTTTCTTGAAGGCCAGAGACCTTTGAGTTAGGGCAAGCACACGATTTCGATCATGTTGCTGAAGGGATGAAGTTGCTGTATGTACATCATACCTAAGAGAGTAGTCACAATAGGTGGCAATGACAAGTGTACGACAAATCGAACATAGTCGTAAGAATAGTGCACATACAATCATACGAGTACCAAAACGTGCACTCGTGCATCATAAAAAAATCCATAATAGGATGAAAAGTGACAATAGCTCCAATGTTGTAGAGAAAAACAGCAACCTAATGTTTAAATCGACCTTTGCAGAACTGGATGAATCGGCACAAATTGCCATGAATTGTGGTTTGGAACCCGAAAGATTCGGCACAAAAAAAATTTGCAGATTTTTTTAAAGAAGTCCTAAAAATTATCTAACATAATATGAATAATGTCTACAATGTTTCTAAATTCTTACAGATATTAGATTTGCTAATGAAAAAAATACATTTCAAAGTTCATTGTTGCTCGTAGAAAGCTGAAACCTGAAACCAAATTAGTCACAAAATCGCAAGTGAACAGGACAAAGTTGAATGAAACTACAGCAACCAAACAGAAAAATCACGTTTCTGCCACGATATACTAAAAGAATGTGCAGAATATACCAATGTCCTTATCATGTCTCTGTCATAGTAAGGCAGAAGAACATTACTTCTCCGTACAAAGGAAACTTTGGTTACGCACAGAACTCTGGGGTAATCAATGCTAAGATCAAAAGAATGCCAAATAAAGGCATCAACATTTATGGCAGAGCTAGGGAATGCCACAATAAAGCTTACACATGCCAATAAATAACTCTCAAAATTGTAGGAGGTAATAATGTCATTGGTGAAGGACAATCACTTCAACTACAGCTGTCATGATCATATGACGGATGTCAACAAAACCAGCATAAACACTGATACAAAGAAAACTATGGTGCATGTTGAGAGTCCAAATGGTAATATCTAAATCATTGAGTACTCCTCAGCATAGAGTAATGTGATACAAGGATATATGTGAAGTATCTAAGCCATAACATATGTATCATGGAGAAGTAGTCACTGCATCAGTTTAGAAAGACCTGACAGAGAACTCCAAGTGTACCCAAAGTTGTAGGAAGAACCAGAAATGTAGATTTAAGAATGCCACAATAAAGCTTACACATGCCAATAAATAACTCTCAAAATTGTAGGAGGTAATAATGTCATTGGTGAAGGACAATCACTTCAACTACAGCTGTCATGATCATATGACGGATGTCAACAAAACCAGCATAAACACTGATACAAAGAAAACTATGGTGCATGTTGAGAGTCCAAATGGTAATATCTAAATCGGAGAGTACTCCTCAGCATAGAGTAATGTGATACAAGGATATATGTGAAGTATCTAAGCCATAACATATGTATCATGGAGAAGTAGTCACTGCATCAGTTTAGAAAGACCTGACAGAGAACTCCAAGTGTACCCAAAGTTGTAGGAAGAACCAGAAATGTAGATTAAATCTATAAGTATGAATGACAAGAATAATGTTGTATATATATCTATTTGTGACATTAGAATATATCCAATTTCACAAATTTATATAGAGAAGTCAGTGATGTCATAAGGTAAACCTTAGAAACAATATACGACAAACTCAAAAAGTCAAAGGATCTAAGTCAAAACAACAATAAAAAATTCAATAAACAAAAAATCTTAGCCAAATAGCATTGCTTATGTCTCATCAGTACCCAAGCATAAGTTGCTAACTGGGTAGTATGTTGTAGTATGTCATGAAAGCTCATGCTGGTCTGAAAGACCTAAAATACCATATAATGTAACAGTCCGACCAGTATATATTGCATATCCTGATAAATAAAAAATTTCCTTGATCCAAGACTTTAAGGATGAGGTGTAACTCACAGCATATTTTTGTTCATCCGGTTGGAATGAGCTGGAAAAGTGGTGGCTGAGTATAAGTAACATTGAATCTTCCCACCAACCCAAGAAAGGGCTTTGATACCAAATTAACGACAAAACAGCAACTAAAGCAGGAAACAGAAGATAAATCATGGCAATCTCCAAAAGGAACATGATAATAACAAGTTCCGCCAATATTAGGAGGCATTAAGCCTTTTTATAGCTAGCAAGGAGGTTCAATGAGTTGGAGTAACTAAGCTTATCCAAATGCCAAGTCATTATTGATAAGCTAAGAAGACCTTATCCTATTGTTGACACGGAGTATTCAAGTGTATAATTGGTCAACGAAGGATGTAAAAGACTACCAACTTTAACTAGGGAGCAATGTGAAGTAAGGTATTATCTCTGCATGAATTTTACATGAATAAAACATGCACCATAGGAAAGTGTGTCGGCTGTTTGTTAGTTCAAACAGGCAGGGTTTAGTTGAAGCTAAGGAGAAAAAATATGGATACTCATCTTTGCATAGACGAAGACTGAAAAACTACAAAAAAACACATTGCAATTCCATTTTGAGCTCATTTACAATGGTGCTGGCATATACTAGTGCTTTCACTATTGAGTCAGATATGATGGTAGAACAGATCTCCATTTGCCATTTACTAATCTCTTTAGCTACCTTTATTATGTAGCAACGTTCCACGCTAAAGCTGCAACCGCTTGCAGCACCCCAAGCACGTGATCGGATGTTGTTCCTTAGGGTTGACTTATAACCTACAAATACATAACATACAGATAGCAGCATGATACCAACTTAGTAAAAGGAAGCTTGGTAGACTGGCTGGCACTGAACTATCCAGATAGAATAAGAAGCTGAATGTAGCCTGTAGGACCCAAAGATCCTGGAGTGAACAGGCTTTTAGAAAATATACACAGAAAAATCACCATTTCAACAAGACTAGTTAAAAAGTCATGATCATATACTTACTATCTTGAGGAGGAAGAACACGAGTAACTGCTCGGATCTCCAGGATGGATGGTGGAGGAGGACCACCAGTCGGACTATAATAGCCAGTATGCATCAACACTAACGGTATAAAGCTCAGTGTCAGATACTATACTTTCCACATGAATTGCTCAAAAAATTGGAATACTTGAGATTTGCCTCATGAAGACCAAGTTAGCAAGGCAATTCAGATTTATGATTCACCTTAAAAAAGATCAAGCATGCTTTTGAAATGATTCAAAGATCTATCATCTAAAGTTTTAAGGCATCTCTCTCTCTCTCTCTCTCTCTCTCTCTCTCTCTCTCTCTCTCTCTCTCTCTCTCTCTCTCTCTCTCTCTCTCTCTCTCTCTCTCTACATGATTTAACCCTTACCCTTGTCCAGCACCTATCATTGTACAAAGCTGGTCGTCCTAAATTGATGGGTTACACATCATTGAACTCTGCCCTCACATCAATGATGCGGCTGTACTAGAAAACCTACCCAAAATATCACCAACACCTGGATGCTCTGCAGACATTTTGCAGCATATCAAGCTTACTGGTCAACCTTGACAAGACAAAAGAAACAGTTTTCCGGTCAAGGAAAGGGCAAGATCCATGTATATCAAATGAAGGGTTTATATCAAAACACTCTGCAAGAATAAAACTATTGGCTCGAATGCAATACAACCTAAACTGGAAAATTTGTGGTGAGCGGCAATTAGAGAGCCTAATGGCCTTTGGAAAAGGCATCAAGGTGAGTGGATATGATGGTGGGAAAAAGAGGACTCTTTCTAGGCCTTGCAAACTCAGATCTGCACTATGATCGCGAAGTTTGTGTAAGTAAAGAGATGAATGGTCACATTCAAAAAGGATTGTTAACCACATTTATTGGGGTTATACAACCAGCCACTTATCCTATTTTTCCTGCAATTAAAATTTTCTTACTCTTGAAGCCGTAGTGATACAAATGATGACATGGGGGCCTGTGACCCAAGCAGCTGAATATGTGGCCCGTATTCCCTTCCTTACATTCTACGGCATGGCTTTATTTTGTGTGAAAGTCTCTTGCTGGCTTTAAGAGAGTCTTGACAAACCGTACGTAGCTCATTTAGCAAGGTAAGCAACACGGAATGAGATTATAGATTTGACAGTCCATTTACTGCCAACTTTTAATGATATTTGTTCTTCTAGCATTCAAGGAAAGTTCAAAGTCATCTATCATAGAGCTATTGAGTCTACAAAGCAGAATCAAGGCTTCTACAATTAAGACGTTCATGAGGGAATGAGACCTTGTTGAAAGGGAAATCATAACTACAGCACCCAATTTGGCTTTACGCTTGTAACTTGATTTAACAGATCGACTCTGGAGACATAAGGAGCCCCACAGGCCTGTCAATTCATTTTTTAAGGGGGTAAAAATTTTAAGGTAATCATCAACAGTTGTGGTTCCCTCAACAAGTAAAGCTGCTATTAAGATTAGGCTTATACTTTATCAACACAATCACGCCCATCAAGGAGGCTTTCCTTTAACTTGCAATTTTGTCTCTTCTACATTACTGTCACATTATTTCCTGGTTGTCGAAGGCACACATCTACATATATTGAAAGTTCAAACAAATCACAACTTACAATGATAGCAAGTACTAAGTCACTAGGTACTAGTTGCAAATTAAAGTAGTCAGCACTAGCTAGTTACACCTTACTATTACTTAAGCTTACTGTACATTTTATAGATACATAAAATTTAGTATCTAGTATTAAGCCTGTTATCTACATACGAGTTAGAACTTACAATTAGTACTGAAGTAATGCACTTGGCCATGGACATTTGGAATCGAAAAATTCAAATTCAAATTTAACATTTGAATGCTCACCTACAGCGACCCTGAATTATAAACTATGATGGCTATTATGCTATTGCTAATCCTGATTCCCATCTCCTCAACCCCCCCTATTTATGTCTCCTATCTCCACCTTGCCCTACTTCTCTCTCTCATGATCTAGCTACTAACACCTATCTATGTTCTAGAATCTAGATTCTATATCCTACTATGGTATTATCTATATTCAACACGCTTAAGACTTATTAAATGCTCATAATTTTTCCATCCCAATACCTAACATCTACTAGCTATCCCTTTCCTATCTCACACTTAATCACTCCATAAATAATGACTCTTTTTCTCTCAATACCCTACGCATGCCAAATGCCTAGCTAAGCTTAAAAACAAGAGATGCTTGGAAAATGCTTCTATCTTCCAAATTCTGAAGTGACCACTGACTTGGGAGTATAAGTTTCTCGGTCTGCTCAAACTTTCCTTATACTAGCATGAAACATCCATTATCATGCTCATTGTCTATCTATCATGCACAACCATTGATGACCTACAATAAGCCTAGAAGAGGACATGGGAAAGCGTAAGGGAAATAGTAGTTCCTTTCAAGTTCATACTTCATTGTAGTCATTTTTCGTGGAAGATTGTCAAGTCTTATAATCCTATCTTCATGTAAAATGGTAGTCATATAAGGTTACATAAGAATTTTCTGCTATAAACTATGAATTGAGGTAAAGAGGTACCACAAAGTTGTAAGATGAGATCAATGATGATAAACATCAACTAGGAATCAAAGATGGTAAGTAAAGAGGCTGTCAATAGCACCAACTAGATTGTCCATGAACAAACTAGGGGTTTGTTTCCAAATAGGAGTAGTGATCACCTATAGCAACATGGTGATAAGGACAACTATCACATTTCTAGATGTGAACTAAGGATAACTCACATGGAATGGTTATTGGGGCCAACAACTAGCAAAGGCACAAGAGAGATTACAATCCAATTACGAACATAAGTCCCAATTATGACGATTATCTATAAGTATGGTCAACCTCAATCATGATTCTATGACACACCCCAAAAAGGCAAATAACTAGCCTTAGAGAAGGTCTAATGCAAGGAAACTTCATTCTAATGATAGGCTAGCTACAATCCACTAGCTTTAGAGATTGGCATAATACTACCAAATTGGTAGATGATGAGTATGATTCAACCTTCAAAGGCATATACAAGCATCAACTTCCAGCAACAATATGTTGAACATGGAGCACAAAAGCAAATCTTGGCAAGTTACAACAGCTCTAAAATCTAAGGATGGAGTTTTGTGTACCCGAGACAAGATCAGAGTCATCGGTGTAGATATCGGTTCCCCATAGTTGACTCCCACGAACCTACAAAAAAATGATGTAAAAGGTAAATCAATACATAATCAGAAAGTTAATCTTAACCATTTGTCAAACGTGCAAAATAGCATCCCAAAATGACCATGAGCATAGTTGAAATGAGGGAAGTGTCAAAGTTCCATTGTCACTCCTGTTACCTTATCAAAGGCCTATTCATGCTCAAAAAATATTTCCACGAAAAATATATTAACATTCGTTGACCAAATGTGCTAGTCTACAATGAAAACATAAATTTTTTTCCTACAACTCGCATCAACAACAATCTTCATCAACTCTAAACTTGTTAGCTGCACACAACACGCTTGACAAGGCATACTTTAGTTAGCTAAAATCAAAACGTGTAAAAATTTTGCTCAAAATAGATGCAACTTTTGAGTACAAAATCAAGCCATCAAAAAGCAATTATACTACAAAGACATGAACTTCAACTCGAAGTTTAAGATAGTTGAAGTAATACATGGGCATTTCTTTCGAAAGCAACAACTAAAGAGCTCAATTTGGGATACTAATTACTATAAGCTCTTGGCAAGCTAGCCAAGATCTAGTTAAAATGCTCTACAAAAATATTCAGGTTGTTCTACAATTGAAGTAGGCTATCACTACCCAAAGAAATGAACTCTCTTACCGCGGTAAGGTTAGTCCTACTTCATCACAAAGGACATGAAGTTCAAAGAGAGAGCCTCCTCTCACACAAATTGAGTAGAATTCAAAAAAGGTTTTACTTCTAATTCAAAGAGAGAGCCTCCTCTCACACAAATTGAGTAGAATTCAAAAAAGGTTTTACTTCTAATTCAAAGAGAGAGCCTCCTCTCACACAAAGTGAGTAGAATTCAAAAAAGGTTTTACTTCTAAATGGCAATAGAAAGCTTGCGGTGTTGGCTAAAACCAATCTTCCTTTTAAATTCATGGCTCATATAAACTTACACAAAGCAAGAACAGTCAACAACTTTGCTAGGGTGATGGATTGATGAGAAACGAGTCACTTCTTGGAAAAAACAACAAGATGAATGGCCAAAAAAGTGTCGTAAGTTGAAATCTCTCTTTTAAATCTGACTACAAGTTGTAGAAAAAACCTTTACAAAAGCCAGAAAAAATTGATCAATGGGTAACATGAGAGTCAATACAAAGACAATATTGCATACATTTCTGTGAGAAGAAAACAAGTTGTTTCAAGGATATATGTCAATTCGCATGACTTTGGATCAAAAATGGAAAGATGGTGTAAACCATATTTTGTGTGGGAAGAATGACTTTGTCTCCTTCGTGTGAATGGAGAACTTAAAATGCAACAACATGATCTTATGTAGACAAGTCATTGGAGAGGAAGTGAAAGAGCTACTATTGATGCCATTGCATCCCCTTTTTGATTTATTTCATCAAAACAATATAAATAGGTTTGGAAGTACTATATAAGGGTTGACAGCATACTCCCTTTGGAAGCAATTGCTCTAATTGATACAATCAAATACTTAGGCAAAGAGGAGTCCTTAGATGATAGTAGACTTTCAAGGACATCCATTCAAAGTTGTATGCTCCAACCAAGACTTAACAAGATGGTGGTTGCAAATAGTGAAATAGTTCACCTTTTGGAAAATTCAGCATAATGAGTAGCTTAAGAACACTCCAAATCTCAACACGTGCAGAAAAATTTTGTCGAAAGTTTATCAAAACAACCCTCAAAGCACAAAATGCAATACTCTAACGAATCCAACGGTTAGCAGTCCTACACAAAGATATATATACCTGAGAAAAGCAAGTTACGAGAAGGAACATCAAACTTGTCCGCCCTAATAAAATTACCCTATCCCTTTTGGCCTACTCCACATAGTTACATTTTGCCCTGTCCCTTTTGGCCTACTCCACACTAGTTACATTTCAATGTCTTGCGCACTACGGATTTCTCTCGTCTACTTCTTGTTTTTCCGCATAATTCAAATACCATGTTCTAATACTTCTATAAACCTTAATGTAATGATCCTTGTAACTCCAATATCCATTATCTTCTTGCCTCCTTGCCCTACCATGATTGTCTCAAAATTACAGTAACAGTCCACCACGATTGTCTTCAAGATGCCATAATGAAAAAAGACGTTGGAAAGTATGTTCTCCTTGCAAGAAAATAACCCAACTAGCCTCGAAAAGTGCTCGAAGACCAGACTATGAACACAATAACTCGTTAAACATCACATATATAATGGAAACGGATAAGCATCATATGAACATCAATGAATTGTAAAGTTCTTACAGTCCCTCCTCCAAAAGAGCCGCAAATTCATGACTTTGATCAAAAAATCGCACTATAATGCATTTGATAAGCATGCTTACATTTCCTTTCACTCCTTCAATTCAATAGTCATGATAGGCATGCTTACATTCCCTTTAAGAGCTTCTATTTTGGTCATAATCCATTGAAAACATCAAACCTTGCTTGAGGATGTCTAGTGCGGCGTAAATTTTCATCTTTAAGCTCAAAATTGCTAGCTTGATTTCATCACAAGGTGCTCATGCTATGCCAAAAGATGTGTCCTTGTTCTTGTAGTACTTTTACAGTACAAACCGAAATCTGCATTTTATCATCCTTCACATACACAAGTTTCACTTGTCCAACAATAAACCCACAACTCTTTCACGAGTTAAGAAGATGTCTGAATATATAAGCACTTTTTTTCGAAGAAACAAAGTGAAGAACCCTACTAGCTAGAAATTTTTGGTGGAACAAATTGCGCTTGGATAAGAAGCTAAACAAAAAAGATGTAGCTCCTTGGAAAAATGCATTATTAATAAGAATCATTCTCCTGCCAATAGTGTTAAGGATTTCGAATATGATTTTTAAATATGTGAATCATGGAAGCAATTCATACGAAAGCATATATGAGTTTTTGTTATCATCCAATGCACGTGCATAATAGAGACGAAATGCTATTATTTGAAATATCACCTTTCAACTTGTCCAGTGTAAGAATTTAGTTGGAAAACACCCACATTTCCAAAGTTAAAGAAAGAGGTAGTAGATTCTATCCTTTCGCTATATCGTGATTTGAACACAACCGAACCTGGATTCGATAAAAAATCAGGCAGGCGTGATTTAACTCCGATTTTCTTTAGTAGCTCAAAAAAGTGCATATTAATTGAATTATTTTCTCAGGTTTTGATGTTTCTAGTTTTAAGCCTACACTGAATTAAGTTGTGGTCAAAAATCTGGAGTCTAGCTCTGTAATGTCGTTAGTCTCGAGTCTTGACTATATTAAGTTGTATAGCCAATAGAAGTCTGGAGATTGGACCTAAAATCAAATATTGTGTCCGCTCACTGCTCACACTCAGCACTTGCCACTACAGTGATTAGTCTATAATATGTAGGTAGACTCTATATTATGTAAGTAGTAATAGGAATGAAATGCAAAAATGCTACTACTTTTTATTTTCCTCACATTATATACCCAACAAACTTGAGATTTTCAAGATAAGATGAAAAGATTGGCCTATTTTTTCTGATTCTTTCCCAAAATATCCAATTCACTGATTCTTCCAATGATGGAAAAGCTGATTCTGAAAAGGCTGGAAACCCTAGCAAATTTTCAAGAGTGGGATCTTAAACAAAAAGCAGTAAAAACCTTTTGTATTATGATTTCAGTTCTAAATCCCACATGATACAATATAGATACCTATTATATTATGAAATCACACTTTAAAAAAAAATTATATCGTGTTTGTTTTATCCACCTATAAAAGATGAATTGTTTTGTTAGATCAAAGGGGTCAAGCATGCTATTAAAAAGCACTGAAAGAAAGGAAAATGTCTCTGCAAATCATTAACTATCCTCTAATTCTTACCTGGCGATTTGATGTGGTAGCTAGTCGAGGAGTAATTCGAATTTCTATTGTTGGCGTTGAAGTCGAAGCAACATTATCAGGATTGGCAGACACGAAATCCTTCCATAGCCTTGTCAGCTCTGGCAGACCCTCTCCTACCTTGTATACAAGTGCTGAAATTTCTGAACGACCTGAAAACTTACAACTTCCTATCAAACTATAGAACTTTTTTCACTTCATAGAAATGTTACACAAAAATTTATTTCCATCTATTTAGGATAACTCAAAAATAGTGTTGCAAGTAAAAGCATAGCTTTTCCAACAGAAGAAAAGACATGATAATCTAAAGAGAAAGGCATAATAAATGCCCATAAGTTTCTTGGATGAACTTCATCTAGATTGGGAAAACCAGGTGACCTTGTTTGATAGCATGAACCCTTGACGTAAGACATAAAGATAGAGGAAGATTTCTTATACGAACCATTCCACCTGCATAGAAGTAAGAACACAATATCAGACCACCTTATGCTTTCACAAGACATCAGTAACCAAGCAAATACATTTATAAGTTAAAGCATGGCAGTTTTTATTGCTATGTTCCTTCAGTTTGTGCATGAAGCATCATCTTCTACCTTAATACAACAACATTGCAAAAGGAAATCAAGAAACAAAAATGAATCATATAAATGAGTACTCTACATCCAAAGAAAAAATCAGCAAACCAAAGAACTTGTCCACGAGGCACTTAGAACATGCAATTATTTCATAGCACATATTATGCAACAACAAAATGTAAGGAATCACAAATCCGACAAATGCCTGTTGAACAGATGGATCATGTCAACTACACCATGCTTCACATGTTGTATCAAACAGTGTGAATCAAAAAAAGTAACCAAAAAAAATACGTTGGACGTATGGACCAGTTGCTCATTCACGAAAACATGATATTGACCACAGGAGAGAACTCAATAACTAGTAACATCCATTTCCTAAGTTAAAGCATTTTGTTGTGAAAGTTTGTTGTATTCTACTCTTGTGAATTTTGAGATTATTAAAATTTTCCTTTTCAAATGAGATAGCCCATTAATTCAGCATAAATCAGCTGTGCCACTAGAAAGTATGCATGGCATCTCCTCATTTCAGTATAAGGCTTGCCAGGCCATAAAACAGAGGTTGGATGATGTATTAAGTCAGTGGTAGATCCAGATGGGCACTTGTGCGGACAGATGCCGTAAAAAACTGGATGGTTCCTTGTGGCCAATGGTAAATCCTCCGGATACCTTGTGATGAACAAGATCATGAACTGATGGCTATTACTCATGATGAGGTAAACGGTCGTTGGGATTGAACTACTCTTTTGCCAAGCTAACTTCACATGGACATTTGGTTAAACTCCAGGTTAAGAACTTGACCAATTAAATAAAGTTCTAACTAATGGAATTACTGCCCATGAAGTCCTATTGGGCATTGATTGGAATCGGGAATTGTTTCCAAAATGGGATCGAGCTAGTTTTTAGGAGCTTAACAAGTGAGACTGGAACACATCTAAGCCAGAAAAGGAAGCGAGGAACAAGTGAGATAAGACTTTTCTGTGACCATCCAACCAACTACACAAAAATCGTTTAAGGACTTGGGTAATCGAAAAATTGAACAAGTATGAGAAAGAACAAATTGTTTGCCACAACCTTTACAACTTGAAGACAATATGCTATATCATGCCCCATCAGAAACATTCCATGAAAGTAGCAATGTTAAAAGAAAAACATTGAAGGACCTCACAATATGGAGCATTAATGAAAGCGTCCTTTTTGTCCAAGAGGTCAAAAGTGTGATTCGAATCACCCAAACAAATGAGGTCATACACAAGACAAAAGTAAATTGGTCGTAATTGAGTGCACCAAATAGGAAGAGGAAAGTCAAGCCAATGTAAACAATTTTCCTCAAATTGGAAGCCACAGTTGTACTTGACTACCTTGCGAGTATCCACCATCTATCTCATATATCCCTGATACCATAATCACCCGTACTGCACTATCAGACCAATTTTTTGTCTCGTTTCACTTTGCTCCACATGCCACATGTCATGCCACTTGACACACGACTCCAATTTCACTTCAGCTCTCTACCCCGCCACTTCATCCACTTTATAATCCAAACACTCATAAGCCTTGTTTGTGATATATGTTTCCTTGTAATAATTGGCACGATTGAGAATGTCATAGCTTCCATTCATATGTAGCCCATATATGTGCTACATCCACCCAACTCCTATGTGACGCTAAATTTCCTACTAAATTCAGCTCTAGAACCCCTATGTGGCCATGCATCCTACTTGCCCTAGTTGTTAGATATGCATGAAAGTTTCACATGTATTTATTTGAATACATGACATGCAAAACTTGCACGTTACAAATATGCAAGGCCAAAAAAGGTAAAACTAACATATTTTCAACACAATTATGGCTTTTTCTTCCTTATATGAAAGCTCTCCATCAAGTGGATTGAATCGAATTGAACAATAAGGTAGTCAGCCAAACTTGATTCGTTTTACATATTTGTCAACCTATGCCTGAAAAGGAAAGAGCCATCACACATTTGCAGGTCCAAACAACTACATAAGGTCAGTACATGCCTATCCATAGAAGTGATTTCTAACTTGTCTTTATATCTCTAGTTCAACCTTTAACATTCTTTTTCCCTTCATCTCATTCTTCCATCCAATGACAATCAGTGCCTATAATGTCCATTGACTTTGAGTTTGAGCTTAGGTTTCAGACACAAAATTTACTTCTTTTCCCCATTTCTTTTTTTGCTTGGTTTGGAGGCTATAGTGCATTTGATGCTAGGATTGGTTCAGGGTTGCTAGGGAGAGAGTGATTGCATATTCCCAAGCTTCTCTTGGCATAGTTGGTCACCATGAGCATTCATGTGCTTGATGTGCATGAGGCCCTTTTGCATAGTTTTTTTTCTAGGTCTAAGGTTTAGGGTTTAGGGATTTAGGGTGCCTTACGACCTCCTTTTTTCCACAAGGTCCATAAATCATTAGCAAACCAAAAGTAATAAAAGTTCAAACACAAATCACAATACTCAAAATTCATATCACTATAAGATATTAAGACTAGTAATCAACAATGAAACGGGCTTTTTTTTCTTTCTATTTTTGCTCGTTCGAAACCAGATTTCAGTTCGAACTGGCTCCGAACGATTCATTCGATTCCAAACATGGTTCAAGGTTCGAACTGTAGTTCATGGAAACTATACTCAGCAACTTGTAAGATAAATTGCGTAGACAAGCTTGCACGTCTCGATCTGATCTTACTACAATTTCAGAATCCTGAAGAATTTACTATGTCTAAGATAATGCGTAGAAGAATTTCACCTCTGGTGGAATTCCTCCTATTCAACCATGAATGAACTTAAAAGTTGATGGGTAACTACCAGCACACCAGCCATCTTGCTGTTTGATCATAAACTGAATTGGGGACTTATCCAAGACAAGGTGTATTCTAGAATCAAAAAGAGTAGAAAATATCAACCAATTCCATGGTGTTGATAATTTGCCAAATCTAATGCAGCAAGCACACTGAACTTGCATCACATCAGTGTAATTCAGAACAGTTAGAATCCCATATTTCCATCTTAGCAGCGCTTCATCTGGGTGAACAGCAAACAGATGTGTAGAAAGGAAACAGATGGGTAAAAAGTAAATGGGTGAGCAGAAATGGCACCAGAGAGTTGATAGGTAATAGAAGAGAACGGTTATTGTGCTATTACCCGTCGGCCTCCTTAGGTCGAAATCTGGATCGCACATCTCTGGAGACAACTTGCGATGATCCTCTTGGCCGCAACATTCTCTTACGCTGCTGCACTCCATGACTTACAACGCCATCTTTGTCCTTATCACCATGCACTACTCCATCAACAACACCTTCGTCTCTGTGCTTTTCATGGTCTTTAAGCTTTTCTTTGCCCTTATCGCCATCCCCTTCTCGCTCCCTCTCCCTGTCTTTCAAACTCTCTTTCACATTCTTGTCAAATTCCTTCCTTTCCTCTGCTTCTTTCAAATGCTTCCTTTCCACGTCCATATCTTCCACAATCCCATTGCTCTCCGCATGACTACTGCCCTTGGCTACTCTGTCTTCCCTCATTCTTTTACTATCCCTTTCTTCTCTGTCCGGCCTTTCCCTGCGGTGCAGCTCCCTCTCCCGATCCTTGTTCCGCTCCCGATCCCTTTCCGCAAAACCTCTTTCTCTTGCAACCTCTCTTTCCTTGTCCTTTTCCCTTCCCCTTTCCTTTCTATCTTTATCTTTCTCCGCCTCTTTTCTATCGCGATCTTCCCTATCGGCGTCCTTGTGGTCAGTGACACTGATGTGAACCTGCAGATCGCCCTTGCCATCCTCTTTCTCCTTGTGCCGCTCCTCCCTCTCCCTCTCCCTCTCCCTCTCCCTCTGCAGCTCCTTCTCTTTCTCTTTTTCTTTATCTTTCTCCTCGCTGTTCTTCGTCGACTCCATCTCCACCATCGCTCAAGAACAGAACACACGCCAAATACTGCTACTCACTTCTTCAGATACTCCTTTAAATACTGCAGCCGTGGTCACAAAAAGCCATAAAAGCACATGCACCCAATTGCTGGAATTGGCATTTAACTGCACATTACACCTTGGGGGTTTGCCTAGGCCATTCATTCATTATGCCCATAAATTGTTGATACTTTAAGGGGTTGGCCTAGTTGGTTAACTTGGCATCCAAAGTTTCTTTGGTCCCAAATTCGAGCCTCCCTTGGAAACCAAGAAGCATTATGCCCATAAACAACCAACGGGGTTGGCTTAGTTGGTTAGGTTGACATCCAAAGTTTCTTTGGTCTTAGGTTCGAACTTCCCCTTGGAAACCAAGAAGCATTATGCCCATAAACAACCAATGGGGTTGGCTTAGTTGGTTAGCTTGACATCCAAAGTTTCTTTGGTCTTAGGTTCGAGCCTCCCCTTGGAAACTAAGAAACATTATGCCCATAAACATCCAAAGTTTCTTTGGTCCCAGGTTCTAGCCTTCTCTTGGAAACCAAGAAGCATTATGCCCATAAAACCAATGGGGTTGGCTCAATTGGTTAGCTTGACATCCAAAGTTCCTTTGGTCTCAGGTTCGAGCCTTCCCTTGGAAACCAAGAAACATTATGCCCATAAAAGCTTGGGCAAACTTATTAGGCAAGGCATACATTCCAAGTCGTCTCTACATTTTATTTGCATTAATGACATCGCATGTCATGTGGCGGGCTCCTGTTGGTTCAAATATGAATATGTTGTTTGGAGGGCATAGGGTCCCGAGCAATGGGAGCAACGATGTCAGGGATCTCGGCCAGGCGGCTAGAGAGTAGGCATCCTGGGCAGAGTTGGTCAACACACACACACACACACACACACACGTTGCAAGTTCAGATATATATCATGAAGATGTAAAAAGAGTGCACTGCTTATGGGGGATATAAACACCCCAACACTGCTCTAAAGTGAAACAACATGAGCATGCCACATTGCAACCAAGGATTTGCCTAATTCAAAGGGGCAGTGCTAATAAAACATGAGGCTTCGGGTGTTAAGTCCACGTCCTGTACATAGGATTTGGCATAATCCTAGACTTGGATATTTGGTACTCCAGTGTACAAGTTTATTAGTTACGCCATGTCATTCATGACTAGGCCGAAAATGTAATTAATAACCTTGTGTGTGCACACATAATCTAATTAGGACTTATCGAACTACAGCATGTGATTGACTGCTTTAAGTGCATGTAAAGGAAGTCAAAAGCAGTTGGTTGAGAATTGGCATCCTATATGGAATATTCCTAGGCTCTTGGAGTCTATATAACATGTAGGAACTCGCCCATCTTCAGCACATGATTTCAGTTTCCAATTGCCAAAATCCTCTCCTTTCTTGTATTTAGTCATTGTGGCTCGGGGGGGAGAAGCTAATTGGGGTTTGACTCTCGGCTTCCAGTTGGTTGGGTGGTTTGGCGCCATAGTCATCCTTTTGGTGCATGCAACAGGATCTAGAGGATCTTTACTTGGCGATCCTCACAATGGTATCAGAACTTGGCTTTGCATTGATCAAAAGGTGGAGTTGTTTTTTGTTTTTTTCCAGCTTTTTGGTATTGCCTCCTTGCTTTTCACTTCCTAGTGGTGGAATTAACTTCCAAGCCAGTGGCTTCTCTAATTTTTTATTGTTTTCGGTCTAAAGATCAGTATTATGGAATTTTTCCATAAGAAATGATGGAAATCTTGTGATTTTTTACGGTTTTTTATGGTTTTTGAACTAGTATTCAATGTTTTAGCTTGAAATTTATCAAACTTACTATTCATGAATAGTTTTCAGATTTGTACCTATTATTTAATAATCATTATGATAGAATCTAATGATTGCATGCGATGATATGGTCAAATTCGGATCTAGATAGTCATTTTGGGTGAAAATTCAATAATTTTGAGCTAGAAATGGATAAGTCTCTTAAAACCATGTTCAAATTTGCAAAAGAGTTATCGGACCCGACGCTCAAACTTTTCGCTTCTCCACACCTCTTTTTCCATTCTATCTTTCAAAAAAATGCTCAACAAAAAACACTAGTAATTGCACATCTTGTTGTACCGATATTGATCCAGAATCAGAACTTTTTGTGTTGCATATTGCAAAAATAGTAGATCAGGTCGGTTTGCACTTGCATGTGGATTAGATCCACAAGATCATGTCAAAAACGTCGGAAAATGGTCCAAAAAACATGGTTTTTTCACTATTTTGGGAGTTTATCTCAATACCTTGGCATGAAACTTGGCATGCATATTTTCACGGGTGTATTAAAGTTGTCTAGAGGCTATGTGTTATGAACACTATGGAAAAAACCCTAAGATGAGGATAGGAGAACACAACATGAGACATATAGGAGCAAATCCTCCCAACCAATCCTAGATCAATCATGGATCTAGCCCCCGAGCTATTTGATGTGAATGCTTGAGGAGAAGAGAGCATTTGGTAACCTGAACCAAAAGTGTCAATGGGCGAGTTTCTACTCCAATATATAGAGAGTAAAATCATGTGCATGAACTCATGCATTCCCCATGCAATCCAACTATAAGTAGCATAATCTTCCTCTGTCCTCAGAACGTGAAAGAGAAGACATAAAAAAAATTCTTAAGCTTTCAACTTTTAACCATGAATTATTATCCTTAGAGTAATCTTCCCATTTCGAATAAGTACTCAGAGATGCAACAATTCTTCAGTTCCTTACCTCTACACAGGAATGCCAACTCAGAATCCAAAGATACACTAAGCTATAAATCTTCCAAAAAGCTTATCGAAATAACGACATCACTTTTATGTAATCACAATTACATGAAACTATGGGGAAATCAGGTCTTTATTTCAGATATCAAGTCCAAAAGTTAAAGAAATTCTCTTTTAATTATAGTCTAACAATTGTCCACAATTTCTTGTAGAAAATAGTGTTTCTGGGTACGAATATTCTTAGAATACCACAATATTCCAAGACACCAATTCAATCAACCGAAATCTCTAGGAGATCCATCAAGTCTCAAACAATTATAACTCAATGTAGAATATTGAAGTTACTCAAATGAGTTAATAGCCCCATTCCTAGCATCTCATGCAAAAAATCAGCAATCCATCTAACTCTCAATAGATTTGATTGTCTCCTATAAATTCGGAGATGTAGATTGAACTCGTGCACAAACACATATAACCTTCAATGTATAGCAGAATACAATCCACTAAAATAATCAAAACTCACCATAAGCAAAAACAATTTAGTTAACGAGAAATGCATGTGAGATCCATAGGTCTCAATAAAATACTAGAGTAAAGAAATTTAGACTTTCAAAATGCCGATCTGAAATCTCAACTCGTTTAGTAGATTGAGAATAACTCAACATACTTGAGAATCAATACATTTTCTTATTATCCTCCGATTAAGTATCCATTTATGATTTGTCAATCACAAATAGTTGGATTATTATGATTTGTCAATCATAATTTTCTAAAATCCCAAACTATACTTAATTCTTAAAGGATACTGGAGTATATGTCCAATACATAACGCAAGAAATTTATAAGAATCATTCTAAAATCTTTTCCACTATGGAAACACTGGATTCTATAAATATTCTTCAAACTGGATTCTTAATCAAAATGTGATCTATCCGAATTCCTCAACCCTCAGATAATCAAAGACAGAATAATTATCTTCAATCATAAAAACTTCAGATCACTGTCTAGAACTAAATCTAGATATCGAAACTTCTGTTGTTCCTTGAAAATTCAGTTATCATTCTTGGAACCATTATAATTCGCTATTCAATTGAGCTCTTTAGGATACAATCACTAGTGAACTGAGCCTATTTCTCGTCTGAGAAATATTTTGCAAAGAACTTTTGTATATACTATGCACATAGCTTTATTGACGGATCTTGATTATTCAAAAATCATGCATCTTACAATCAATATAGCTCAAAACACATAGTTTTTGGTGAATTCTCTTCACATTGTTTGTCTCAACAATTAAATTTTCACATGAGTAACCCATTCACTCAAGTTAATTCCAATAATTTAGAAAACTCAAATGTCCAGGTGTAGATCTGAACCAATATTACATCACATTTAGATCTTTATCCAAATAATTTTTAAGTTAACCAATAAACCTTTTCTAATAAGATCTGCTAACTCTACAAGTAATTGTCGATCACAATACTTGATCATATGCCTATGTTCACCGACTAGGTTAATGCACCAAATAGCCCCTTAGTAACTAGGAATACATAGTAGATTCATACAAGATTAATCTTGCACATATGACTGTGAAGAAAATCAGATCACTAAGATCCAATTTGTCTCTTTGATCTTTGGTTACTAAAAATAGCAAATCTAACAGCATTAAAATGTAGAAATCTAGCATCTACCAAATATAAAAGCTATAAACTCAATAATAATTTTAAAAAAATAGCATAAGAATGATAAGTTGCTGTTGTTGTCCGTACAATGGTTGTACCACATCACCTTTCACACGTGTGAATCCAATACACGACTTAAAATAGCATTCCACACACAAGAATTCAAGCTATCAACAAGACAATGCACAAATGAGTATATAAGCCCAAAGAGATCACTTCCATAAGCATGAGAGAGAGAGAGAGAGAGAGAGAGAGAGAGAGAGATGTCCTCTTCTCACGCTTGTACACTATATATAACACCGGGTCGACCTATTTGGATTGTTTGTCCAAGCTTATCAACATTTAGAAGGTTCTAGATCTATTCTACCAATAGACTATATATTCAATGCATCTAAATTTACCAATTCAAATTGGTCCAAACTCGACCTACCAACTTTTCCCACACTTTCCAAATATGATAATTCAAATAAACTTAGGGCTAAACAACTTTATAAAGTTTATCTCTAAGTCTAAACAAGGGAGTGTGGCAAGCCACATGGCCCTGCCTTTAATTGTCATTTTAATTCTTCATATTTGTTACAAGTCAAACCTGGTCAATATATTCAACCCTCTTCTCTTAGTGAGACTATGACATGTGGCGTAGATTCCACTGATCGGGCCTTAAATGCACCATGTCACTAAGTTCTAATGCACCTTGTCACTAAGTGGTCTCTTTCTCTCTCTCGAGTTGGTGCACATGCCACTAAGTTCTCTCTCTCTCTCTCTCTCTCTCTCTCTCTCTCTCTCTCTCTCTCTCTCTCTCTCTCTCTCTCTCTCTCTCTCTGGAGTTGGTGCAGGATCCAAAGTTAGTGGAGATGAAATTTGGAATTCCAAAGCACTGCGACTCGTACCAAATACAGGTTCTTGGCAATGGCGATCAGTTCGAGGTGCATTCGAGAGCCTAAATCTTAAGTATTGTCGGATCTGAGTGCTGCATGACAAGAATCTTGCAAAAGCTAGCATGTTTATTGTAAATTATTCATTATTTTAGTATATAAAGATAAGTGATGTGCTGAATCATGAATGAGATGGATCAAATGGATGGGTAATCATGTATCAAATTGTTAATAGAGATTACTTGGTAAGTGAAAATAGGTGATGTTACTTGTGTGAGTTGCATGTGCAGTTGAATTAGATGGATAGGATAAGAGTTAATGTTTTAATTGAGATCAATTGATGAATCGGTAATCAGTGAAGATAGGTTATGTAATGTATGTGTGCTAAATAAGATGGAATGAGGTGAGAGTAATTGATGTGTTTAAAGAAAATATGTATTAGTGATATGGTAGGCGAAGAGAGATGATGGATTTATGCTTAATGAGATGAACAAGGTAAGAGACTTGAGTTAATGTGCTCATGAAGATTATTATATTGATTGATTGAGAATATAGATAGCAAAAAGTTGAAACTCTGGTAGCAAAGCCTATAGGAGTATAACAGGATGGTGCGGATGAAGGTACAGAGAGGGGGTAGCTAGCGGTTGCAGGTGTGCCTATCAAGGTGGGGGTCTCATCGCCACTCACTTGAGCTTTTATGAAATAGGGGAGGAATGAAGGGCAGGAATGCAAGAAAATTTTGAATACATTGTGAGAGTGCCCAAGTAGAGCAAAGCATAGCATGATTATGGCTTCAAGCCTAAGGTTGCATACGTAATAGCCAAAAATTTATATTGAGATATAACTTCAATTAAAATAGAATTCCAAGATGGTTTCACTTTTATATGTGAACCTAGCCATGGCTCATGATGCAGCAACAAAAATGGAAAATTTTGCTCTATTATCCACAGTACGTACAAAACATAATGATCTTTGCACGCTTTGCCAACCAGAAGTGACTCCTAGGGCCTATTTACTTCACAAAATTGCACCTCCCTCCCCTCACTCTACCTCTCTCAGCAAAGTGGTACTATTTCTCTCTTTTATTATGCTGCTTGCTGGGTTCCAATCCAAAAAAAAGAAGAGGCTCTCACCTCTCTCCAAATAGACCACGAATTGGATGACAAAAATAGTACTATTTTGGTTTAGTCAGCTTCTTCCCTTGGTTCCTACCTTCTTTCTTTTTCTCTTTTGTAATACTGCCAATGCACCTTCCCTTCGGTGTTAACGTGTTAACTACATCCATATAATCTATGCATTTATCTTATATGACCTATCTACACATCTCTTCAATAACATATCTAACTTAATATCCTCTATCTTATCTATATACACAACTGTCTTTCGCATATATCTAGCTAGCTACTTGCTACACATGGATGTGTAGATTAGCTGTCGGTGAATAGAAAATATAGTACACAAATGAGTCCATCCATCAGTCTGATCTGTAGCAAAAAGGTGTGGGACAACAAATCAAGGGCAGCAAAAAATTCATTTCTCATAGTTGCTCAACGCGCATTGTAGCTTGCTTGGATGCAGGTGAGTGAGATGAGCTACTTCTACAACACAACTGGTCTGTGAAAAATCCAGCTGAAAGCTTTGTTTCTTTGTTCTGCCTGGGTACAGTTCTTCACTCTGTCATGGGCTCTCTCACTATACTTTCTCATCAGTGACGACAAGCCACAGACAAACTGTTGAGCTTGTAGAGCTTCGCTTGATAGATCTCTTAACTTCTCAACGTTCCAAACTCCTATAAGGTGCTCCATGATGTCCGTGTAATCTTTTGTTGTATATACCTTGCAGCGTTGAGCCACTGTTGCATAGTTCTCAAAAAGATTGCTATTTTCTCCATCAAACATAAGATGATGAGCGGGCATGGTGATTTTCTTTCACATCATCTCGGCGAATGCAAGCACTACACCATTGGGATCGACCTCAAACAGCTTGCTTACTATTGTCGTGTATGTGATCTCATGTCGCCTCTCATCAGAAGCGATCATTCCACAAATGGTAGCAAGTTGGCTATCTCCATGCTCCTTGGCGAGCCTGGTCGTGTTTCCGTGGGATATGAATGTGGCAGGCTCCTGGAAGGATGTGTAAATGAATCCGTTATATGGGCTGTTGTCTATGTGTGCTTCCTGCATGAATATCGATCTTTAGCAAGTTTGAGAATTAAGACAAAGCCAAACTAACAGAACAAAGTCAGGAGTGCCTACCATGCCTGCGCCGATTAGATATTGCGTCATCTTCTCTACCATATTCATATCCACTCTGCCTGACAAATATATGTACTTGCTGAGTAGATCACTATGTATGTTCTCCTCCGCTGTCCAGGCGCGAACCTAGACACCCCAGGGCGTTGGGCTCGCCCCCGTTGTGTCCCTCACTCCCTCAAATGTATTGAAAACTGATTGATATGTGGGCAAAGCTTCTTCTGTGATCGTGTCTCTCACGAGGCAGACAAGGTAGTCATCTGGAAAGTGAGACGCTTGCTGCTTGAGCTCTAGCACCTCATCCATAAAAGTATCAGTTGAAGAATTTGGGAGTAAATCTTGTGGCTGCCAGCATTTTTCCACAGGCTTCAGCAATGGTAGGATCGCTTCCTCAGCCCAAGAATGACCTGATTGTCTCTATCTGCTGCTGCGACGGCCATGTTCGTGTATCTTTTCCATTGCCACCAAAAGTGTTGCCTGTCTTCCGAAGGCGTTTCCCTTCTATAACATCCTGTGACATCAACCACATCGTGTAAGCTTGCAAGAAAATATATATGTAATGGAAAACGAAGCATGTTTATCTTCGTACGGAAACCTTATTCTATGCTCGCAAATCTGCATAACTCATGGCCAGGGAAGAATAATTGTATCACCACAGTAACAAACGCGATCCATTTTCCAAGCTTTCCCCTACTTGACTAACATCAACACAGAAGTACCGTTATTAGCATGGGTACTTCCAGCAATAACAGTAACAGAATTAATTGAGGGCTTCTTGTTAAAGTTTGTGATCGGATAGATAAGTACTATGTCTCTCTATCACTTCCTACCTTCTTCCATACCTCTCCGGAAGGAACCTATGAATGAATCAATCGTTGCTATTTAGGAAAGAGAGAGAGCGTGCCATCACACCGCAGGTCCATGCAAGGATGTGAATGCATGCAAAAAGGCACCAGAGCATCCACCCGGCTAGCGTGGACAGAGACAGTGCATGAACATTTATCCTAGAAACAAATTTAGTAAAACTACGTTTACGTTTTAGTTAGCTATTTTTTAAATACGTGGCAACTTTACAAATAAGTATAAATATGAAAAAAAAGTTAAAAAACTAAAAAATTTATAAATTAATTAGAACACAAGCACATCAATCTTTTGTTGTGTTTACTATGTGCCATTGCTTGTAAGGCAAGGCCAAAAATGCATATTGGCCAAAGTTGCCATTTGAACTAAACATGATAAATCTTAACTAGTTTACAATTTCTCGTAGTCCCTCTTGAATTAGTTTTAGCATAGTTTTAACCATACTACTTTGATCCAACTTTAGAATAATCTCCATCCTAAGTATAGACCTCCTTTCTAAGATTTTAAAGTAGCTTCCATAATTGATATAGAGAATAGTGTCCAAATTGGATGCTTCACTATTTCTTACATCAATTTTGCACATCAAGATGTGACTAGCACATGATGAACCAAATAGAATGTAAATGCAATGATTCTTCATCCATTTACAATCGATTATCAATCTATTTGTTGGCAGCCTGGTGACAGTCCATGTGTTGTTCCACAACAATGAATTGTACTCCTTATCCATCGATTATTTCCTGAGATCTGAATCGGCCTGTGACAAAGCTTCCTCAACTGTGGTTGGCACCTGAATAGAGTAGTGAGCAAAACAAACTCGCTGTGAGTCGTAGGATCTTTGCTTGGGTATACGTGTGGATCAAAAGTATACAGGGCCACTGATTTCAAAGCCAATGTTAGATCTACAAAGGGAAATTCGAAATGTCATGAGAAAGGGCCTGAAATGCAACTTACATTGCAATTTCATTAAATACCTTCAATTTGAAGTAAAATTTGGGTCCAAACTTTTTGAAATGTGAAGTTCTTTCACTTTGGAAAAACAGTTCAAAAACTCAAAAAGCCCTTATTTTCACCTCATTAAGCCTTTTTGGCCAAACAAAAGGCTATAGCCTCCAAATGAAGCGCATCTTGACTGTACCTGCAAGTACGGAACCTCAAAATAGAGCAATTGCTGCAGAGAAAGTGTTCGGAGCATGCCAAAGGTGACTTCACCACTCTATAGGGCACGAAGTTGGGAATTCGTGGTAAGGAGAATTTTGAAAAGCGAAGCCGACTTGGCTTCCAATTTGGCAGCAAAGTGACGGGTGGCCTGGTAAGCCAAAAATTGCAGGTCAGTATTTCTGACTTTTGACATCACAGTTGGCCTCGTCATACTCCTTTTAGCCTACTGGTGGAGTTTTACGCAATTTGGAAATGGCCAACATTAATGGGCGATGCAAGTAAACTCGATGGGGCTTCCAACTATAACATTTGGGAGTTCAAAATGAAGAGTATACTGATGGAGAAGGAGCTACAGAATATCATTGCGGGCATTGAATTGAGGCCGAGCACCACTCCTACAAACATGAGGGTCTATGACATGAAGGTGCAAAGAGCCTTATCATTGATCAATCTCTCAGTGAAAGATCATGTGATTACCCATATTAGTGATGCCACGACTACTAGGGGAGCTTGGGGAGCTCTTAGAACACAATTACAAACTTCCAATCCAACTTGAGTTATGTTCCTAAAGTTAAAATTGAACACTATTAGGATGGAAGAAGCTGAAACGGTGGGATCTTTCTTCACCATAATCAAAGAGTTGAGAGACCAACTTGTGGCGATCAGAGAATCAATTAGAGGCGTCGAATTGGTGCATACCACAATGAGCGGTGTATCGGAATAGAGTGCTCTTCTTATGTTTGATTTTGAGAAAATGCTGAGAATTAGTGTGTAATTCACTTCTAATTTATTGATTCCTTGAGAATGTTCATAAAAGATGATGGTTGCATGTGTGAATCACATGACCTGGCTCTATGGATTTGCATAATATAGAGAGGTTTAGATAGTTTGCAATGGTTCATTTTGTTTTTGGGGGATTTGATTCATGCATGACTAAATTTGTTTATTGATAGATTGATAAAGGTCAATTTATCATATTGAATAAGATATTAGTCATGTTGTTTCTTGAAGCTAATCATCGCACGAAGAGGAT
Organism: Diphasiastrum complanatum; assembly: GCA_029204225.1. Classification (NCBI taxonomy): domain Eukaryota; kingdom Viridiplantae; phylum Streptophyta; class Lycopodiopsida; order Lycopodiales; family Lycopodiaceae; genus Diphasiastrum; species Diphasiastrum complanatum. The sequence goes on along the minus strand of CM055112.1, from coordinate 41,021,643 downwards.
TGAAATTTTTCTCTAAATTTGATCCTCATGTGAATCATGCAAACCAAAAACATAGAATGGAAAGTTATCAATTCTCTAGTATGAAGCAATTTATAAGCAAGGTTAGAGGCTATGCTGATTGACAATAGCTGTGCATGCGGTTGTGAATTCACTGAAAGCTATTTTGGGAAGCTAAGGGTGGTAACTCTATCAATAGAACCATTGCTGCAGATCCATTTCTTCTTTCTGGTTAGTTTAAGCCAGTAAAATTATGGGAAGATGAAATTGCTTGGAATGATTGAAATAGGAACTGCATGCATAAATTTGTCAAAAGTTGCAAAAGAGATGTAACCCTGTTTAAAAAAACACAAAATAAAAAGTTAGTCCTCCTTTCAAACTCGTTCTTGAACATCTGAGAATTCAGGATAACTGCTCAAGGCCATTTTGCTCAAGATTCATGGGTCAGCTACTATTCACATATCTCAAAAGCTGTAAATGATGATGATTTGTTGCTCGATGCAGATCATGTTAATCTTCTTAAAGTTTAAAAGCACGCTCTCATTCTATGGTTTGGGAGGGAAGGTGCATCTGGAAGATTGATTTCCAGCAGATTGACTTGTGCAACCTTCACCTCTTTCCATGAGAGGTGAAGCATGGGCATGTGATTGAAGCGTTGGAGCACAGTAGGCAGTATATCATTCTCAGGTGAGAGGTGTGTAGATTTGCGTGTAGTGACAGATCTGTTTTTTTTTTTGTAGCGATGGCAGCTGTGACATGAGAATTTGGATAGCGAAGGAGGTTGTTGTGGTCATGGCAAAGTTGAACGAGATTCCTTTGTAAACTCTGTTAGCATTTGCATGAGACCTTTTTGTGGGCTTGCATGGTTTTTTACTTTTGGCTAAGGGTGAACCGGGTACTTAGTTGAAGAGCGACCATTTTTGGGGTACCATGGTAATTAGTAAGTGATAATGGTTGTCCCATACTAATTGCACAAGGTTCACACAATCTAAGCACATTTAATAGCTTCGAGAAAAGCTATTGTAGATTCAGAGGGTGGATTTTCCTATGTGTTACCTGAGTAAACCCTTAGGGGGTTTAGGTGGACCTTGTATAGTTTTTCATGTGAGAGGAGCCTTATTATACATGAGAGTGGATATTCATTAACGGCTACTCTAAATTGACTCTTTCCATAATTGCATGGAAAACGGCTAAACCTAATAGTCAATAACCATGGGCAAAATCTATAATTGATTGAGGAAGAAGATTTCGAAAAATCTACCTGAACCAACAGTTGAGAATGGAATTATCTATTTTCTAGTCTATAGCCTAGAAAGGGTGTGAAGAAATATATTTGCGATCCTAACTGGTAGTCTGTGAGTTAGGTTCATGGATTTAGGATTACAACAAATTATTTTTTTTCACGGAGGTTTTCTAGATTGGTACCCGATAAATGGAAATTGGATTTCCTGGTACTGTGCTAGTTATCGATTTTACTTTGGAGTAAGAGTACTCCTTGGCAATGGAGTCAAATTGTGCTTATGGAAATCTATTTTATCCTTTTCTTTTTCGGTCAATTAAACACCGATGGTTTTGTTGTTGCATTCTAAATGATTTCAATCATTAAGATTGGCAAGCAAAAGCTTTTAGTAAGATACTTGTTAAAGATGAATTTCAGTTGAACTAATGAAGTGAGTTTTGCTAATAAATGGAGCTTTATTCGACACATGGATTTTTGTTGAATACAATAAGAGAAGTATCGAAATCCAAATGTTTTTGGATTTTCCATTTATATACTTCCATTAGTTGCATTAAAATTGATTGATTTTAACGGACTAATGCTAAAGCCGATGAAATGAAAAGGCTTATCATTTACTATTTGTCTAGGGAAATTTCTAGTACCTTAGCTAATGAAGTTTTTCGGGGGACCGAAAAAATTAAGGGAGGATGAGAAATGGACATCCGAGTTAGTAAATGAGGTGTGTTATGTAATCTTGATTTCTTTGAATCTTTGAAGATTTGCATAATATTAGTTATGGAGTAATTCCATAATTATAAATTTGTTTAATGGGACTTCATTTAGTTGAATTCATATGAGAATGATCATAAATTTTGGTATGATTTGGATGAAAAAGAAGTTAGTGAACACGTGGATCTTATTTAACATGTTTGTGTGAAAGATTTCAGATCAATTAAGATCTAAATCCATAAAATGATCTGGGTTAGAAAGACAACATATTACCAATCTTGCCAATGTAGAAAAATCAGCATCTACTCTAAGAATGAGATGCAAACTCTAATAGATCTTGATCAAACATGAACCAAAACATAAAATAATGTTGTTGTCCATACAATAACAGTAAGATACTATATTTCACACGTGTGGATCTGAAAATAGCATTTAATAAGCATTCTACACATAATTGCAAGATATCACAAGTATAGTGCACCAATGGATAGTAGAACCCAAGAGAACCATGTATAAGCATGAATGAGATGAGAGAGAGAGAGAGAGAGAGAGAGAGAGAGAGAGAGAGAGAGAGAGAGAGAGAGAGAGAGAGAGAGAGAGAGAGAGAGAGAGAGAGAATGATCCCTCTTTCCACGAATTACATCCTTTTATAGCAGGTCCAAAACCTAAATTGCCACTTGGTTTCCCTCCATAATGAAAACCCTACTATTTTTGGGACTAGATTCAATGTACCCAACTTTCAAATTTGAATCTAATAAAAATCGACGGTCGTAGTACTGTCTGTTGAGAACTTCGTAGCTAATGAGATCTTCCTCAGCCATCGTTCTTGTCTCATCAAATTTGAAATCTCTGACAATCTTCACTTCATTGGTTTCAAGCATGTATACTTTGTAGTATGCAGAGTGTATATCATAGCCTTGCTCCACCTTTTCGTACAACTTCTTTCTCTTCTTGTCTGGTATGTGTGCGTATGCTACACATCCGAAGATCCGAACATGAGCTTGATTGGGCTTGCTTCTCCACCATACCTCGTGTGGGGTAGTGTGAGCAATGCTTTCTTGAGCAATGTCTGTTTTCCAAATCAGCACGTCAGCGTGAGAGAACAGATAAATCTATTAAGATACAAATAATTGTTGATTTCTTGCATTTGATGCTAGAAATGGGGCTGTTAACTCATTAGAGTAACTGCAGTACTATGGTTTGAGTTATGATTGTCTAAAACTTGATGGATCTCCTAGAGATTTTAGATGATTGAATTGTGGTATTTTAGAATATTTGGATATTTTAAGAACACTGGTATCAAGAAGCATTATTTCTACAAGAAATTGAAATGGAATTTCTTTAGCTTTTGGATTTGATCTCTGAAATAAAGAAGTTAATTCACCCAGTGGTTCAAGTAATTAGGATTACATGAAGGTGATAAACTTTTGTTTTGGAGTAGATCGACCCATTTGGAGGATTTATAGTTTAGTGTATCTTTTGGAATTTGAATTAGTATTCATGAGTAGGGGCAAGCAATTAAAGGATTGTTGCATCTCTAAGTACTTATTCAAATGGAAAGATCAGACTAAAAATAATGATTCATAGGTAAGATTTGAAAGTTTAAGGAATAGTTTCAAAGACAATGCGACAAACCTATCAATCTGACCGCCAACACCTCGTCCTGAAAAAAGAAACAAGAACGCGAATCTCTCCGAGCTTCCGAGAGATTGCTCAAGGATTACGTCTGCCAACTGGAGCGTAATATCTCAAAAGAACAAACAGAGAATCAGCGGGCCTAGGCAAATTTCAAGACTCAACAGGCGGCCCTGAAGGTCCAACAGGTAGACCAGCAGGTGCAGGCCTTCCAGGCTGCCCTAGGTCAAATGGTAGCTGCGGCAAAAGATGAATCGTCGGCTGCTCAAAAGCTGTAGAGGAAGTGCGCGAAATATTACAAGGACCACTCTGGCCGTGTGCTGCAGACATACCAATATCAACGAAAACTTCATGACGCTGAGCTCCATGCCAAGGATACCAAACTAGCAACCCTACATGCCACGTTCCAAGAAGATGGGCAAGCGCTCCAGATAGCATATTTATCAGATTGCATTGAAAGTCAATACCGTCCTTACTGGCTTTATCCAGGTAAAGGATTTTGGCTATTTTTGTGATGTTTTCAGCAGTCCTCCGATTGTTAAACTTTTTAAAGTTGGGTCCAATTTGGGACTCACATGAATTTTGTGATATCCAATGTACTTTTTTAGGACCCTTGGATTAAGTTGGGTCCAAGATGAATGGATATGATTAGTGTACACATTAGCCAATAGTATTTTGGGGCAAGGGCCTTCCCCATTTATAAAAAGGCACCTCATGTACTCTATTTTCATGCTTAATGAGAAGGAAGAAACTCTACCATTTTTGGAAGAGAAACATCCCCATTTTCTATTCAATGCTTGCTATTGTTCTTGTTGTTGTTGCTCTTGCGTTCAAGTTCATGCTCTTTCTTGTTTTCAATAGTTAAAGTTTCTCCCTTAGCAAGTAAAATGAGCAAGTGAGCTAACCTCCACCCTCACTCTCCCTTTTTCTACTTTCTCTCTATCTAATTCTCTCTCTCTCTCTCTTCCTCTACTTCTTTCCTTCTAACTCTCTCTCTCTCTCTCTCTCTCTCTCTCTCTCTCTCTCTCTCTCTCTCTCTCTCTCTCTCTCTCTCTCTCTCTCTCTCTCTCTCTCTCTCTCTCTCCCTCTCTTTTCACTACAATCATGATGAATGTATGGATAGTGTAGGAAGGGGTAGTGTTAAGGTGGTGTAGTGTTAGTGTTAAAAGTAGAGATAAACTAAAAGTAGCATCTAAGCTAGGTTAGGATCCTATCCAAGTGTGGAAGGGCTACTCACTGACCAAATCTACATCCCTACACGAAAGGGAGGAACAGACAGCAAGGCAACGACAAGAAGACATGTGACAGACACCGCGGCCACATAGTGGATAAATGTTGGCTGAATCCAAAGATTGAGTGCATACATTGTCACAAGAAAGGTCATGCAGCCATGGATTGCTACGACAATCCAAGAAACAAGAAGACGCAGAGTAGAAAGAAAAGCACCAACAACACATCATAAGTGGAGGAGCTCGAATCCTCAAAGATGGCTGAAGACCGAGAGCTAGCATAAGTCCTACTGCTTATCTGTGCACTGATATATGTGCAACATCCACATCCAATGTTCAAGACATAGTTCTTGAATCAAGAGCCACGTCACACTTTGTGATGACTGTGAAAGATTTCAGATCCTTAAGATCCAATCTACTTGAATGATCTTTGGTTAGAAAGAGAAATACACTACCAATCTTACCAATGTAGAAAAATCAGCATCTACACACAATTTGAGATGCAAACACTAATAGAACTTGATCAAACTTGAATGAAATGACTATGTATTGTTGCTGTCCGTACAAAACCAGAAAGCTAATGTATTTCACACGTGTGGATCCAAAAATAGCAAATATAGATCATTCTACACATAGAATTGCAAGCAATCACCAAGATAGTGCACCAATGGATAGTAGAACCCAAGAGAACCATGCATAAGCATGAAATGAGATAGAGAAGAGAGAAGATAACTCTCTCCACGAGTTACATCCTTTTATAGCAGGTCCAAACCCTATTTGGCCACTTGGCTTTCCCACCAAAATGCTAACCCTACTAATTTTGGGTCTAGATTCAATGTACCCAACTTATTCAAATTGAATATACTCAAACTCGCATTCTATCTTTTCCACACTTTCAAAAAGTGTTTATTCAAATGAAATTTAGACTAATGAACTTTGAAAAGTCAACCTCTAAGTCTAAAACAAGTTTTGGCCTCAATATGCCAAATATGGAAATATTGCAAAATGTGATAAAACTAGTTGAATCTTTCACACTCCCTCTTCAACTAGTTTTAGCATAGACTTTGATAATACTCCAAGTGAAGTCCTATGCTTCATAAACAAGTCTTTTCCCAATGCTTTGGTGAAGATATCAGCTACACATTTCCTTGAAGACACATGTTGAAGCTCCACCTCCTTTGCAATGACTCGCTCCCTCACAAAATGATATTGTATTTCAATATGCTTGCTCCTAGCATGAAAGATAGGATTGGATGCCATTCTTTGGGCTGATTGATTGTCACAAAAGATGATTGGGCTCTCTGAAAAATCTAGCAAGTGAAGATCCTTGATCATCCTTTTGATCCATACCATCTCCTTTGTGCAATGTGTAAGAGCTTTGTACTCGGCCTCACTAGATGACAAGGAGATAGTGGCTTGTTTCTTTGACAACCATGATATAGCTCCATCACCTATGAAAATACAATAAGCACTAATGGATTTCCTATCCATTACATCTCCAGCATAGTCCGAATCTGAAAATCCAAAAAGATTAGGTAATGATCCCTCATACAATATGCCAGAATCTTGAGTTCCAATGATGTACCTCAAAACTCGCTTTCCTAGCTTCCAATGCTCCTCACTAGGATCTTGCATGAATTGACTCAATCTTCCAGCACAATAGCTTAGATCAGGTCTAGTAATGGTTAGATAGATGAGTGAAACAACTAGCTTTCTATAGAGAGTAATGTCCTCGAAGGATCTTTCATTACCTCTTATAGTTAGCTTTACATGAGACTCCATAGGTGTATCAATAGCTTTTGCATCTACCATATGAAGTCTTTCTAGAATAGAATTAGCATACTTCTCTTGACAAATGAAAGTAGATTGAGAAGATCTAATGACTTCTATTCCTAAAATGTAATGCAAATTACCAAGATCATGCACCTCAAACTCCTTCTTAAGAGCATTCTTGATATCCTCCACATCTTGATTGTCTCCACCACTCAACATGATATCATCTGCATAGATTAGCAAGATGGTAACATCATTTCCAGCAAACCTATAATAAAGTGAATGATCATACCCCCTCATAACAAAGCCTTGAGAGAGTAAAAAAGTGTTAAGCTTAGCATACCAACTCCTTGGTGCTTGCTTAAGGCCATACAAACTCTTTTGTAGAAGACACACATGATTTGGCTTTGTTGATGAAATGTATCTCTCGGGTTGCTCCATGTATACTTCCTCCTCAAGATCACCATTCAAGAATGCATTTGAAATGTCCATTTGCCATAGATCCCATCCATAAAGTGTAGCAAGTAAAATGATGGCTCGAATGCTTACCATCTTTGCCACGGTTGCAAAGGTCTCATCATAGTCAATTCCTTGTTGTTGAGCATATCCTTTTGCCACTAACCTTGTCTTGTAATTGTTGATAGATCCATCTTGGTTTGTCTTCACCTTGAAGATCCATTTGCATCCAATAGCTTTCTTGTCCTTAGGCAACTCCACCAATCTCCATGTTCCATTCTTCATAAGTGCTTGATGCTCGAGATCCATTGCTTGGATCCACTCCTCTTCTTTCCTTGCTTGATCTACACTTGTAGGCTCATCCAAAGAGGTTAGGAAAGCAACATAATTTCCAGAAACTACTTGCTTACCCTTTTGATCATATGTGAGCCTTGAAGGTACTTGTCTTTCTCTTGATGTTCTCCTTGGCTTTTGACTTGATGAAGGTCCATCATCACCACCATCCAAAGTAGGATCCTTCTCATCAACATCAAGAATGTTAGATCCATCTATTTTACCATCAATCATGCTTGAAGACACCTTTGGAATGTTTCCCTCATAAAAAATGACATCTCTACCAACAATCACTTTGTTAGTAGAAGGAATGTAAACCTTGTAGGCTTTACTCACCTCACTATATCCAACAAAAATACCTCTTCTTGAAGATGGATCCTCCTTGGTCCTATCATCAAGAGTAATGTTGACATAGCATGTGCATCCAAAGGTTCTTAGAAAGTTGACACTCGGCCTCCTCTTAAATAGCATCTCGAAAGGTGTCCTTCCATCCAAAATAGCACTCGGCCACCTATTGCACAAGAAATTGGCACACAACAAAGCTTGATCCCAAAATGGTTTGTCAAGACTGAACTTAGTACACAAGCACTTATAAACTACAATCTGAAAGATAAGCAAATTCCTCATAAGTAAGTAATTACTTAACGAAAATGCCTGTGAGATCCACACGATCTCAAGTATGTGCTTGAGTAAAAAAATTTAGAGTTCAACTAACAAATCTAAATTCTTAACTCACCCCAATTGATCAAGAATTACTCATTATCTTAAGAATCTTCACATTTTCTTATAATCTTCAAACGATCTTTAAGTATCAGTTTATGATTCGTCATTTATGAACATTTAGAATCTTATGATTCGTCAATCATAATTTCAAGATTCTAAAACCATACGAAATCATTGAAAAATACTGGAGTATATGCACAACATACCACTCCGAAAATATAAGAATCATTCTGAAATCTTCTCCACAAGGAAAATCACTAGATTCCAAGCATATTCTTCCAAACCGATTCTTAATCAGATTATGAGTTCCAAATTCTACAGTCAACCAAGTAATTAAAGACTATTATAACATTCATCTTTAACAATATAAACTTTATACAATCTCCTAGAACAACATGTAGAGATTTCAAAGTTCTACTGAATTCCCAAAATTCAGTTTACCATTCTTGGCACCATTAGGATCCAGTATCCAATTGAGCTCACAGGGATACTATCACTAATGAATCAAGTTTATTTCTAAACTGAGAAATACTCATCCAAGAATGCAGTATCCTATGCACACAATTCCCTAATGAATCCAAATGACTCATAAATTATGTGTCTTACAAGCAGCAATACACAAAACAAACAGTTTCCGGTGAATGCTCTTTACACTGTCTGTTTTACCAATCAATTTCCACAGGAGTAAATCAACTACTCAAGCTAATTGCTCATGATTTAGAAATCTTAAATGTCTAGGTGCAGATCTCAACTGTACATGTACAACACCACATTTAGATCCATATCCAAATCACTTTTAAGTTAACCAATAGATCTATCAGAACAGATCTGTTAACTCTACAAGTGATTGTCAATCACAATACTTGATCATATGTCTATGTTCATCAACTAGGTTAAGTGTAGTAACCAGGAATTCATAGTAGATCCACACAAGATTAATTGTGCACATATGAGAATAATCTCACTATGACCCAGTACATAAACACATATATCATTAATTGGCAGATTTCTCCAAAATCCGCATATGTTACTCACATATCTCACTGAGAATCTTGTAACTCAGCTACCGAAGATTCTATTTCTCTTAAGTAAATAGTATATCTGGGAAATCTCTGAAGTGAATAATTCCACATCATAAGTTTTCCAACCATCATACTTTTATCAACAAAAATCCTTCATCCAATCAACCTACTTCAGATCTTAGTGCACAAACCAAGATTAGACTGACGTATACAAACATCTTTGGATATAAGATTAAGATTAAGGCTTTATTCCACTGATCCAATCCATAACTAAATGGTACTTGGTAGCCAATCAATGAATCTTAATTTAATCTTTACCAACACTTCCTTATTCATGAATATCTCACAGCTCTATCTCCCAAACTCCTCTAGTTCCAGATTATTTAAAATAATCACTAGAGATTTCCTCTATTCACATATGATAATTCTACCAATGCACACAAACTGGATTCCACAAAAGAAATCTACGCAACTCGTTGATCCCATGAAAGTCTTATTACTATCATTTTCTTCTCCCCCTTTTGAAAGAAATTCCAAAATTTCGATTAACCAGGAGACAACGTATAAGATATCAAAGATTTGAAAAAGTCAGTAATGAGTATCCAATACTATTGCAAACCGGGCTTTTTCCTTAAAATCATTAAATATCTTATCCTGAGTGATAGAAACATTACTCTCATAATCAACTATCTAATAGAGATAATAAATTGGGTCCAGGAAGTCTAAATTCTACCTAATCAATTGAAACATCAATCGATTCTGAGCTACATTCACAAAACTGAAGTGGAATCATGAATTCATATAACTTAAACAGTCCTTCAGAACCAAGTTCTAAACTGGAAGGAATTATATGAATCTCAATCCAATTGTCTTGTACATAAGAAATTTCTAAAAAGTAGAGGTTTAAAACTAAAAGAGAAATAGCTTTTAAGGGTTTTTGATTTGGAATTTATGAGATACCATTGAGGGATCCGGATCTATATCTCATAACCTCTCCAAATACCCCAAACAAACTTAACCAATGGTTTCAACTGTTAGCATTACCAGTAATGTAAATACTAACCACTGGTCTACAGATCATTCTCACACAAGAATTTCCTCTTTGAAATCACTGATGTCCCATACCATCAGTTTTCTCTCCAAGAAAGTCCTTTACTTTTAGATCTGATCAACAGAAAATCAAAAAGATTATCTAACCATCCTATATCCCATATAGGGCCCAATCTTCAACCATTTTCTAGAAAGATACTTCCAACTATTGAATTCTCCATTTTCTTAAGTTTTCACAGTAGATGACAATATCATCTAAGAATATCACTAGGCATTGTCCCCAGTATGGACGAGAAACCTCGTTCATATATAGTCGAAATGACCTAAGTTTATTTTTTAAAACCGAAAGAAAAATTCCATATAACAAAACTATACCAATAGATATCCAATATCTAGACCCGAAATGGTACAAGGAATTCAATTCCTTCAAGAAGATCACTAATTGCATTATCCGATAATCCAGAGATCTAAAACCTCTATCTGGATTTCCAATACCAGATATGCACATATCTATTCCACCAAATTACGGAGGACCCCCAAACTTGTTAATGGATAGCAATAATCCAGTTCAAAATTGTGATTTAACAAGAATCTGCACATGGCTTTACCATCACATAAACAATCCATCTGGCTGGTACTATACTCCCAACTTCCTATCATCTGAGAGTTACAACTCTTTGGAATAAGATTCTTTACAGTATAAATGTGAACCCAGTGTCCATTCTCGTTCCATGTCACAATTTCTTATAACAAATAGGGTCAACTCATGGTCCTATAGATATTCAAAATAAATTCAACTTAATGAATTCACAAAAACCAGTTGCTATGCAATTTCCAAACAAAGATTAATAACCAATCCAAATTACACAACATTGTCACATTTACCTACACATGTGTCTCATTCTCTTCCTCCCTTAGATTTTTCGGTGTGATAATGAACAATCAAATTCCAACAATGCATAGATGTACACTACATAAATATAATCTCTCACAAAACCAACTAAACTGTTGTATATACGTACATCTCACGTAAAACTAGACCTATAGTTGAGTGGTCTTCTTTGACGAGATCAAGGTCAGACATAGGTGAACATAAAGAAGATGATAACCAGTAGGTCGATGAGAGCATGTAGGAATAGTAGGATACTTTCCCAAGTATAGATCTAGATTTTGTTTAGCTAGACTATGTTTTGACTCAGTATATTTCACCAACCTCTACACACTATGGGTTGTCTTCTCCACCTATTATGGAGGAGAAAGAATTTTTGTGTGACTTATAGCTGCAATAGATCGTCATAGAGATACAAATATATTTGTGACACAAAAAGGTTGTAGTAAGGGTCCTTCCACTTGGACCAGTCTCGGAGGTGAAATTGAAATGGTAATCATTCCCAAGGATCAACTTTCATAAATTTTGAAGAGGTTACATTCATACATAGACTGATTGGTCTCGGGGCTACCAACACATGCTGGGCATTGTTCTCGGCTCTTGTTGCTAGAGGGAGTTGAGACCTGGTGATTGGATTACTAGCGTTGGTTGAGCTACCCAAGTTTTTGTCTATCGGACTCTCTCTATAGTTCTTATAAAGTCCTCAATCCAAGAATCATATTCTAAGCATGCCAATCACAAGCAACACAAGGGAACTTGATGGTGGACAAACCAACCCAACCAGACCTAGATCGAACGGATCTAGCCCCCAAGCTATGGATCAATCGCTCAGAGAGGAATGAGGCATCACACCAGCAACATCCTGCTGCCACTGGTCATGCTATCAAGCATACAGTAGTGAGAGCCCAATAGGTATGCTTATACCCTCCAAGGCCCATGCACCACTAGTAGTGCACTGTGACACCTCACTGGACACCTTTGCAGCCTATCTGTCCCACGTCATCCAGTTCCCCAGTGACTCACTGATAGACCCATGTAAATTCACCATCAAGTGTTTAGGCCTACAACCATTAATTATGACCATGTACACATAAGGGTCCCAATTCTCTTATAGTCATAATTAGCTTATAAGTTGTTGGTCTATTGGTCCCTAGCATGGACACGCTACCCGAGACCAGTCATGGGCATGACATTCTTCCTCCCTTATTCAAGTTCTGTTCTCAGAACTTAAAACAGGAAAAGTTCCTCTTTAAGCTTCCTTCCTGTTACAAAGAATCATCATCGTCTGTGTGATCTTCCATTGAACTAGATACTTGGCAACTATACGATTATTCAATTGTTTAGTTCTTGTATCCAAGATCCTTCCGGGGGTTCGGGTCAAGACCGATAATTTATCCAACAGGTCCAATTGATCTCCAGATCCAAGATGCTCTCTTTCACGTAGACTCTTCTTGAGACGATTTGCACTTGCGATCCTTTCGGCAGTTCCAATTGGTAAGCTAAGGATCTGATCTTTTTCAAAATCTTAAACGGTCCTCTATATCTAGGGGACAACTTATTATGCTTGCCGGTACGCATTACACTCGAATCCTTCGGGACTCTTAAAAATACCCAATCCCAGCTCTCCAAATTCTTGAGACCATACCATATCATAAGAGTGTATTACAATTCTTAAAAGACACATGAGTTGTTCTTAAAAGTCCTTCCATCCATCTGAAAAGTTCTAGACTTTTCCAACTCACACATGGTGTTTATATAAGGATTGTAAAGAAAAAATGCCCTTACTTTAGACATGGCACAAATTGTCATTCCAGATTTAGGTCCCAATCTAGAATACGTCTAGATTTTCCTCTTAAGTTCTAATCTAGAATAACTTAAGATTTACCGAAACCTCATTACGTGAAGTTCTAACTTTTGGCAAACAACTATCCAACTCTCCTGTACCAACAACTAGTTTATGCATGCAAATAACTTAGTTCATGGAATACTTTGTACAAAAGGTTTAATGATCCCACAAAGATTCAATACATAGCATATCTCTATAGATAACTCTTGATCTGTACGTAACACTTTCATAACCGAGAATCTTCAAATTGGCTATCCTCTAAGAGAGAATTTTTCTCAAAGAGTGCTATTTCACATCTAAAAATCTCAATCGGAGATTAACTCAAAAGAATATATTGTAAGCATGAATTTCCTTCCTTGCATCAACCCACAGATCTCAGTCCATACTAAGATCAAGTTGACTACTCCCAGCAAGGAACAAGTTTCAATAAACCCCCATTTTACAATGAAATTCCTTTGTTCAGACACAAGTCAATCGGACTTGTTATCAGCCACTTTTCTACTGCAAGAGTACTTTCTAATCCCCCCCCCCCCCCCGTTAAATCTTCAAGCCTGATATCTACTATAATCCATAAAGGATTTCTATAATATCAAAATATCCTATCGTTTCTGATTATAGAAACAAGTCCATCATTGATATAACAGATTCCTCCTGGAATCTTTGACCGATGTTTCTCTTTGATAATTCTCTGTTTTTCTTACTTCTCCCCCTTTTTAAGAGGAAACAACACGAGTTTCCAAGGGGCACATTCATTCGAGATTTGCCTAGGAGAAGAGTTAAAGAAGAGATCTGAGAAAATCTTGAAAGCCAAAAAAGTTTTGCATCATTTTAAGCAAATACGAATGATGTCCCAACACAGTGACTTACCAGAAAGATCTTCTTTATTACCAAACTTGAGAATTGACCCGTAAATATGAATTTTTTTTTTCTTAAGGTATAAGTAAGGAAAACAGTTAGAAAGAACCGTCATTAACCATTTCTATGACATCATCCAAGGTCAACGGGTATCAGAATTACCATCCAAGGAATCACCAAAAATCGGGTTGATTAATGTGTTAAAAAATTCACCAACTTTATCTTTTATAAAGAAATAGCTTGTCGGGTTTCCGATTTTGTAAATTTGAGATATCCAAAAAGGGGTCATGACCAATATCTCAAATTTTCGACAAAATACCCGTTTTATGACCGATAGTATTTGGCATCACTAAGACTTATGGCCATACCATGGTCAACTGATCCAGTTAGTTTCATATTTTTATTTTGGAATTGCCTGCGTCCCATACCACAGGTTCTTCCTCCACAAAGACTCTCCACTTCCTGATCAAAGTGTCAGAAACATAAAAGTATATGAAGTTCTCGGGAATTTATAAAAAATTCCAACTTCAACTCAATCAAACATTCTTTTGCCCCTTTTCACAATTTTTACGGTCACCGTAAGGTTCACAGTGACAGATTAAGAAATGGGGAATAATGAACCGGCATTTTCTTATTCTTTTCACAACTAGTCATGCTATCAAGCATACACTAGTGAGAGCCCAATAGGTATACTTATACCCTCCAAGGCCCATGCACCACTAGTAGTGCACTGTGACACCTCACTGGACACCTCTACATCCTATCTGGCCCACGTCATCCAGTTCCCCAATGACTCACTGATAGACCCATATAAATCCACCATCAAGTGTTTGGGCCTACAACCATTAATTATGACCATATACACATAAGGGCCTCAATTCCTTTATAGTCATAATTAACTTATGGGTTGTTGGTCTACCGGTCCCTAGCATGGACACGCTACCTGAGACCAGTCATGGGCATGACAGTGCTGCTATGATTCAATGCTCTGTCCTAGAATATAGTGCTGTTTGGTAAAGCATGCTTTTTTAGAATTAGTTTTTATTTTGTTGATAAAGCTTGGCAAGCCTGGTAGAATCAGTCTAGCTCTCGGATATGGGTCCCGGGAGCTGTCCCCACGGGCAGAATCAGTTTGTTCTTGGACATGGGTCCCAAGAGCTGACTTGGCCATAAATTGAGCTCCAAAGCTAGCTCATGGCTTGTGACTACTTGACTGGCTCACCATACGTCGGAGGTTTAGTCCTTGACTTCCTAACTTGCTCCTGGACTTTAGGGAGTCTCACCCCTTAGAGTCTTACAGGGCACACTGGGTGCACCCGAGTTAGCCTTACAACATCCTCCCCTCGTTTGAGAAAGATGATGTCCTCATTAGGGCCAAACTAGAACCTAAGACTCATGGTGTGGGCTTGATTCACCAGCCGAAAAAGACCAACTTTAAAATAAGAAACCACTTTTGCACTTAGCACATGAAAAGTGTAGATCTAGTTCACTTACATAAAACCTGTGTAAAACTGCAACATTACTTAAAGTAGTCCCATGAAACTGGCGCCCTACTTTATTAACATGTAAAGAAAAAGTCAGAGGCTTAGTCCTTGACTTTCTAGCTTGCTCTGGGACTTTAGGGAGTGTCACCCCTTAGAGTCTTATAGGGCACACTGGGTGCACCCAAGTCAGCTTTTACAACATCTATCCATGCCAGTCATATAATAGAAATTATGCACAAATGCCAAAACAACGTACTAATTCAATCAATAATGTGTGAGCAGTCCAAAATTTTGGATGTTGGTGATACATAAGGTGTAGTCAATTGTTTGTTATTCTCAATGGTTTTCTCATCTATGAATATTATTAACAATAATAGAACATCATGTATTTTTTTAACATAGGTGCTCAAATTTTTTTTTTTAATATCCATCGTAAGCTTTCTTGGGCCCAAAAGGAATTATTAAGTTTAAGAATTAATGTGATTTCCTCTTTAGACCCCTCAAAGTGCCTTGAATATAACAAGCCACATTAGGCCTAAAATAGATTTAGTAAGCGCTAACTAGATTTCAAAATAGTTTTGTTAGTTAAGACATGGGGCTTGAGAGGTTTGTACATGACATAGAAATATGCCAAGTGGTTTCCTCATCCACTTAGCTTAAAGGGGAAAACTTCATAACATTTTGCAAGCAAACACAACATAGTGAGTGGGAAAGAATCATGAACAGCTAAAAGATTACTTTTTGGGGTATGAATTTTACCATGATCATATGAGAAACTGCAATAGAGAGATGATAAAAGCATCAAGGGCATGTTGATCTACCAATGTGAGTGTAGGGTCATCTTGACAAAATGAGAATAATATCTCAAGAGAATGAGGGCAAGGATTGTCTAGCTATTGAAGCTTACTATCGTGTGTGTCATCAATTAAGGCTCAAAGAGAGTATATATGACAATCACAAGAGACAAAAATGAGGATTCCTCCATACATTCCCTATGCAAGGGAAGCATCATTGTGATATGAAGAAAATTGTTTAGTTAGACAATGTCAATCAAAACCACGTAGTTTGGCTTTTTGAAGAGCAATGCTCACATAATGCCAAGGCAAATTGCGGAGAGAGCCTAAAGAAGACACATATGTTAGCAAGGGAGTTCAATTCTTGAATATTCTTTGTGAATATGTTCATGAAAAAAAATAGAGGTGTGGAGGTGTCACTTGATGACTTAGGTGGCAAAGCAATAAACTCAAACCTATTAGTACAAAATCCGTTTGAAGAGTGAGAATGAAGATCCCTCTTATGAATGAAGATCCTTCTTATGATTTTTAAGGCTGGTGTTAGTAGTCCCTTACGACAATCTGTGATTTAGCTTCTAACACACTTTACATAGTGGAAGAGATGATACGACTGGTTTTCTTTGACTTTCTACAATCGCAAATGGTGCAAGGAGACACACACTCACTTGATGACTTCTTTTGAAAATTGAAAAGTGGTACAAAGGCTTCGTGAATGACCCACTTGGTGCTTGTGTTAGGGTTGATGTTGAGTTGGAATGTTGTAGATAGATTAGAGTGATGAGATTGCGTTAGGGGGGGCAACAAAATCTGTCTCTTAAGGTAGGGACATGGGTGAATTTGGGTATCATGTATCATCTCCTTCTCTCATGAATTCAACATTTTTGTTTGGATCAAGAATGACCTAAGCACATTCCTCCTTATCTTGCATGCTAGTCTTTAAAGGATCAAACACTTGTATTAGCTTTTGCATCCAAATCAAGAAAAAAATCATCTCTGTTTACAATGAGTCAAAATCCACGTGTCTTATCTCAATTGGTAACCCGGTCCACGTGTCTTATCTCGGTTGGTAACCCTGTCCACGTGTCTTATCTCGGTTGGTAACCCGGTCCACTAGCACCCAAGTTTTAGGCCTTTGGAAAAATCCTACATCGTGATGTGAACCAGTCAAAACCAGTTTTGGACAAAACTGGTTTTGACTCTCTCTCTCTCTCTCTCTCTCTCTCTCTCTCTCTCTCTCTCTCTCTCTCTCTCTCTCTCTCTCAACTGACATTCTCTCTGAAGTTTTTGTGCACACACAAAAAAACCCAAAATCACACCTACAAAAACAACCCTTTGGCACTGCCCCCCATCTGCTGCAGAAGATTCTCTGAAACGGATCTTCCTAGCTCGCACGTTCTTCTGTCCACAGCCAAACAGATGAGCCACAATATTCTGTCACAACCAACAGATGAGCCACGTTCTTGTGTCACAGCCAACAGATCAACTCTTTGCATGCAACGCTCTTGACAGAGCAGCAAGTGTTAGTGTCTAATTGAATATTCAAACTAGAAAGACACATGCACCTGCCATCTGCACTTCGTGGAACGTGTCTATCTCTAGTAGGCGTGGTGAGGGTCAACGTTGGTCAAATGGTCAACGCAGGTAAAAAACCCTACACATTTTCACCAATCAAATTGGGGGATTCTCATTTTGTCCATCACAAAGTACATATTCTCTCTCTCTCTCTCTCTCTCTCTCTCTCTCTCTCTCTCCCACCCGTGGAAAGTCTGTTTTTTATCATTGTTGCTGGGTGAAGGTAGACTCGAGAAAAGTCTGTCTTTGATTATTCTTACAGTTTATTAGAGAAGGTGGAAAAGTCTCTCTATCTAAATTGCTGAAGGCAGAAAAGTCTCTCGCTCGCAGACTGGAAAAGGTCTCTCTCTCTCTCTCTCAATCTCAATTGGTGGAGGCAGAAAAGTCTCTATTCCAATCGCTGTGCGCTCGCTCGCTCCCTCTCTCTCTCTCAACCGAGGAACGTCTCCCCCCGTCCCCACAAAATCCCCATTGGTGTGATCATCAATCTCCTATTTGCAGTTAACAGAAAGGTGGATGTGAAGCTCGCATTCCGCTTGGCTCGGGTATTCGAATAAGGAGGTAAAGCACTTCGATGCTTTTTTTGGATGTCTATTTTTCTGTCAGATGTTTGACACGAGCAGGGGAGCAGAGAAGTGCTTCGATTTTCTGCTATGAGGTCTGTGGAGCTTCGGCCCTCCTAGTCGATCCAGCACTACAAAATTCAGTGGCAGTGGCTGCAGCAAGCAATCGGGCTTAATTGATGATCCGAAGTAGCGTCTGATTCTAATGTGATGTTTGCCGAGAGCTCTGCCTCTGCCTCGAGTCGGCAAGAATTGCTGTGATACAGATAATCCAGGTATTTCTGCTGTCCCTGTTCCCATTTTGGATTTGTAGCTAGGATGTCAATGACATGTAATAGATGCTGGATAGATGGAGCTTCTATGAAAAGTGTAGCAGAATTGGAGGCGTTCTATGAAAAGTAGCTTCATCTAAGAAATAAAGTAAATGAGCTACATTTTAAATGTCTGAATGTCTGGAATGTGATAGCAAAAGGATATGAAAATTGCATTCGTAAGTGTGGCACACCATTCTCAAATTCTGAAATTCTTGATTAATGCTGCTGTATTGGTGAAACTCTCAGCTGTAAACGAGATTGCTTGAACAAGCCCTTGTATAAAGCATATTGGCAAATCGAGTACTTCGCAATTGTAAAGCACTTAAAAAATTTTGCTATGTATTCAGATATGTATTTAGAAGTAAGTTTAATTGGAAGAATGTGACAGCTATAGCAACCTGACACTTGAGAGGAACCTTACCATATGTAAAAAAGATGTGCCTCTCTCTATCCTTCACCTTCCCACTATTAGCCTTCTATGGCAGCAGTTCATCGGGATCCAAAATTGTAATAATGAACTAGAAAAGGCAGCATAGTATAAGATATCAACTGTGCTTTAGATTCAACCGAATGTTGATTTTCAGCGCAACGATCCACGCTGCTAGTCTACACCCTTTCTGTTGTTTTAGGAATTGATGCTGCTTCAGATGTTCGAACTTCACAGCAGAGCCAGGGCATATTATGCGCCCTTCGTAAAAGTAGTTCGTACTGATCTCTGTGCGTTTCAGGACATTCACAATGGGCTTCAGGAGGTTGAACGATGCTGCAAAATGTTGAGCAAGATCACCACAATATCAGATTTCTCTTAGTTGTTTCTTGGGCTACAATCCAATCCGTAACAACTGCCCAATTTAAGTTGCTAAACCATGCTTCAGATCAAATCTGGTGCGCTCGGAAAACTACGCTCAGCTCAGCAAATGCAAAACATACAGTAAAATGGGCACTCCTGCTCCAGCCCGTGCTCTCCATGCACGCTCCTGCTCCAACCCGTGCTCTACTCACACAGCCATGCTCCATGAAAATCAATCACAAATGCGCCATCACTCCTTCCCAGCCCGAAAACGAGTCGCTCCATCACTCCTTCAGAAAGAGATCATGGCCAGCGCTCCGTCCATCGCTCCTTTAGAACGAGCTCCAATTCTTAGCTCCATAGCCAGAAACTAAGCAAACGACTTCCCATCGCACAGGAAAACCGCGGGGTTAAAAAGTAGAAACAGAAAGTAATTCTTGAAAATTTCGAGAATCTAAATCTGTTTTGAAATGATTAACGTTGGGAAGCCTCGATCTCGGCCTTCCCGATTTAAGGCCTTGAGCCCAAAGGCCTTAAATTGAAGAAGGCCTCAAATGGGGCCTTCCCCTGCTCTAGGCCGGCAGCCCCACATGGGGGGCCCTCACAAACTTTTCCAGCATGCCGGCAACCTATAGGAATGGAACCGGCAAGTTTTCTCAAAAATTGTTTTTATGCAAGCATATATACCTTTTTATAAGTAAAAGTCTTCAAAAAACTAGGAAGTTCTATAAAATGCAGGTTTTTTTAGGATAACTCAAAAGAGGTTTGCCGAGCACTTGGAATGCTTGAGTGTGAGGGCCTTCCACTCTAGGAGGTGGGTTCTTGAGGGTGGGAGCCCGAGGGCCCCGCCTAGCAGGAGGAAGGCCTGAGGGCTGGGGCCTTCCCTGTGTAATGACATGGACGAAGATTTTTTTTTTTTGGCAGATTTTTTTTCACGATCTTTTTTGTCTATTTTTTTTTTCACTTTTTGTTGTTATAGATTTATATTTCTTTTTTGGTTTCTTTTTCTAGAAAGCTTTTTTTGTTTTAGAAATTTTCTTGTTTTGACTTTATTATTTTTCACAAAAAAAAATTCAATTTTTTTGACGGAATGAACATGCGCGCTGTGGCAGCATGTCATTGGCTATCCACATGCACATTCCATCATAACTGTCCACTTGAAAATCATGACAAAATTACTCACAATTTTTTTTGATTCTATATTGACATGAGGATGATGCTTTTGGAGGTGCCTCCAAAACACACGAAATCTGAGCACTTGGCATTTCGACGACTGGAAGGTGTCATTGGCTATATACACATTTGACCAAAATTTTCATGTGCTGCTATGATATGTGCCGATTTTTTATTTGTTGTCCACATGAGAGTTGTGGTGAGATGGCTCAAGAAATTCTGCTTCTAAATTCAATGAAAATTCTGCCTTTGGAGGAGCCTTCACAATTAAAGAAAAACTTAGCACCTAGCATTGTGTGTGTGTGGGCACGCGCGCTCATAATGCTCGTAAGCTAGCACTAATGTATAAAAAAAAATGATAAAGTGATATTATGGTTGCATTTAAATTCTTTAAGAGAAATTTAAATGTTATAAACAAATATAAAGCACACAAAGTACTAATAATGAATCAAATTTGTTTGCCCATAACCAAATCACAAAAATGTATATTTGAAAAACTAGAGTATTGAATGTATATTGGCTAATGTAAGAATGAATCAAGAATGCCAAATAAAGGCATGAAAATGAACTCCATTGTTGAACGCCTTAACAATAGGAGTACATACAAACTCTTGGCAATAGCATAGACTAGGAGTGTTCAATAATAATGAAAATTAATTTCATGCCCATAGAGTTCCGTAACGACTCTATTGCATACAAATACACACGCCAACCATATAGACTAGGAGTGCCACGTGAACATAACAGTAAATGGTCATGGTACACACAAATACTCTAAAACATTTTCTAAACCAAGAATGTCGAGTATTAGAGGCAATAAGTGGCTTGGAACCAAATATGGATCCCAAGTTCACAAATGCCATGTAGTAACATCCGCACATTGCTTGAAAAGTGCTTATTGATCCCAAGCTAGTTGTATAGTCAATGAATGCCAAATTGAAGCAAGAATATACAACTTATAAGATACAAATGGAGCCAAAGCCAATCATAAAGACAAAGAATTTATATTAAATTAGCTATAAATGGCTCAATGTACACCAATGTGATTGTGTAGATCATAAATGCCAAGAAGCATAGTATTAGATCCCCATAATATATGCCAACATAGTAGTGTGAAAGATCCTCATAATTTGTAAATAAAATTCTCATGTCAAAGTTGTTGCAGCTTAATCGACAAGGACCACTTTCAGAAAAGTTGCTACAATACATCTTGCAAGGACCACTAAAGGGAAAGGTATCGAAATTGCATGAGGAATAAAAATTAGAAGATAGTTCATTAGACTAGCTTAGCTTTATTGAGAATGTTTAATGAGGAAGACTTACTAAGTACTTGGCTAATTGAAATTAAAAAGCAAGGTGAGATTCACCCTATTTGACAACCTAGTTTATTGTGATTTGTTAAAATAGATTCAATGCAACAATGCTCTCTAATTTAGTTATTTCTTGATTATAGAATCCACCCGCTAATAAAAAATGTAGTTTAGACATAGACCATGAATTTTTTCTTTCAGTAAGCAAGTAAATCAAGAGCATAACTTATACTAAGTGCACTTGATGCTTGTTTTGTAGCTAGTTCCAAAATTATCTTCAATTGATTGTTTATGTCATATTGTGGGGTTCACAAGTTTCCCTTTTGTAAGAAAACTTTCGGCATATTAGCAAATATTATTTTAGTAGCAAACCTTTTGTAAGACCTGATTTTTTTTTTTGGTTAAACTTTTGCAGATAAATCAATCATTTGTGACAAGCTCAAATTTCAACAATGGTGGAGATTATAGATGAACCTTATTTCCAAGGAGACAATGCTCAATTCACATTTCATCGTCCAAACTTAACAAAAGAGGTTGCTCGCTTTTTGCAATTTCATTCATTGTTGGTCACTCATCATGTTGACAAATTGATCTATGTAATCTTCCATTTGAAATAGCATGAAGTATATGCCAAGAAAGTTATTGAAATAAAATATCTTGAATGAGGCTGGATTATAGTTATCTTCTTCTCATAAATAAGAAGATGATTGAGTACTTTAATTATAAACTGATAATAGATATCAAACTTATTTGTAAGAAAACAACGAGCTCAAGATAACTCTAGAGAATGAATACCAAATTTGGACTACGAACAAAGTGACATGATTCGCTTGTAGAATATAGAATAATCTCTAAGCCCTTACAATTTCTAGCCAAAAAAAATGATATTGTAAAGGTCTAATGGGTTGTATGCCTTTTTCGTGCAGAGTGTACTTATTGAAGAGAAAAACAACACTCGAGTATTGACATTCAATGCTGCTCGTACCGTCAAACAGGTTCATCTGCATACTATACATTGATTGCAAAATCAATAGGATCAATTTTTTGTGCATGTGAGAAAGTATTATGAAACCTTTTTACAAAAGGATTTCAACTTAAAAATAAGTAATATGATCACGTGAGGTAAAAATTATAAAATAAAGTAGCTAGGCTAATCTAGATAGCTAGAGAATTCTCGTCTTGTGAGTTAGGTCTTTTATCTATGCAAAAGATATATTCTTCAATGCATATATTACTACAGTTCCCTTAACCATCTTTGCATTTGTAATGACATCTAGGGCTTGAATAAGTATGACATCAAACTTAGTCATATACTTAGATGATTTTCTTATTATATTTTCATCGAAAATATGAATAAGACATTGAGAACTAGTTAATGCTACTTGGACTGATTTTCCTTAAATACTTTTTACATGAGCAATCACTAAAGCTTGTTTATAATTTCTTCTTTGACATACATGATAGTTTAGTGTTTCTTCTCATAGAAAATTTTAGTTAAGCTGAATGAAGCTAATGCACAATAAATTGCACTATAGTTGGGATTTTTTGTCTCATAAGATTCTCGAAATGAAATGATGCATCATTAAGCACTAATGCTAAAATATGAACAACTACTTAAATTGCTTACTTCATTACTAAAGGAACTATACATATCAATTAAACCATTTGAAGTTTCACAATATGAGGTTGGTAACATGAAAACCTTGAACTTTGTAAGCTTTTCAACACCCTATGCATATGCACTTTTGAATGTACTAAGTGGCTTTGACGTGCATGTTTTGATATTATTCGAATGAAGTTTCCAAAACATTGGTCTCTTTTTGCAAGCAAGGCTATTGTTTTGATTATTTATACAATTTTTTTGGCACTTTCTTCATGGTGTCAATCCTACGTGCTATTTTCATTGGTCTTTTGTAATTTGTATGGTTTCAAATCGAAAATTACTTGCAGTAGTAGTTGAATATCGATTGGAACAATTGGCATTGATAAGTTGCTTACATCCTTGAAACCAGATGATACAATTAGAACATACTCTTGAAGAATGGGAGAAAGATGACGTTGTAGAGCTTGTCATACTAAAGGTACGTTGTAATTTTTCCACTGTAGTAAGACATGTTTGATAGATTGTCAATAACAATAACAATGTACTTACTAGACATAATTCCACTTTAAATGAGGTAAAATAGGACAATAATTTTGAACTTTCTATAATATTATACTATCTCTCTATTCAACATGATGACATTTGTATTTATATCCATTTACTTGCTATTTGTCAAACGAGCAAAAGTCCTTACTTGCATGCAGCTTCTAAATTTACAATTGCGTTCTTTTAATGTCAATTTGAAGACTGACCAAGAAAACCTGAGTGCAAAGGGAGATGATCAAAGAACATGTCAATTTGTAGACTCAGGTAAAGACACATTCTAAATGCTCTATATATAGTCTATTTGTTGTTAAACTAGTGTGATATCCATGTATTTCTTGTCATTACCTTTGGTGGTTTATTGTAGTTTCAAAGGCCTAAGTAGGACCCTTTGTGGTGTGATATTTTCTCACCTAAGCATTTAAGATTTTGAAGAGGTTCTTATACTATTATTGCCAATGTATCTAACAATTTAGCTTATGCTGCAGTCAAGATGGGGAGAGAAGGCTTTTATAGAACATATTGGCTAACTTATCACCTTGCTACATACAAGAAGCCCATTGTGAGTATGGCCACTTCTTTTTTGGTAGAAGATAAAAAATGTGCTGAATTTTGATTGAAGTGGTAGTCTTTATTTGTTTCAAAATATTTTCATCAATCATTGTCTTTTCTATTTGTATTGAAACGTTTCCCAATAATCTTGTTTCTTTCATATATACATGAGCATAAGAAAAATCAATTATGTAGACATCACTTTTGGACTATTTCTCTTGCTATGAAAATATGAATAACTTTAAAGAGAATTATGGAAGTTTGTGAAAAAAGCTTCCATGATATGAATTTGCTAAGCATATAATCAAATCATAGGAATTTAGATATGATGCATTTTTGTGCATTGCATTAACTTTGGCAACAATCACATGATCGTGTGAGACTTATACTTTAAATTGTAAAGGGAGAATGTGAGAGAGAGAGAGAGAGAGAGAGAGAGAGAGAGAGAGAGAGAGAGAGAGAGAGAGAGAGAGAGAGAGAGAGAGAGAGAGAGAGAGAGAGAGAGAGAGAGAGAGAGAGAGAGAGAGAGAGAGAGAGAGAGAGAGAGAGAGAGAGAGAGAGAGAGAGAGAGAGAGAGAGAGAGAGAGAGAGAGAGAGAGAGAGAGAGAGAGAGAGAGAGAGAGAATTAGTTTTAAGATTCATACGCATCACACCAAAGGATATGAAAATATGCTAGAAATCATATCAAGAGGGGGGGGGGGGACTAAAACCTTGTACCACTATAGAAAGAGTTCACCATATTATATCTTAGACTGGTCAAGAAGTAACATATCTTTTAAAGAGAAATTGTCAAGGTAAGTAAAAAGCACAGACCATTGCAGAGCCCTCTCTTAATGTTATTGTAAGAGAAAGTAAGTAGAAGAATTGTTCTATCAAGATAATCCACATTACTATCTACAGATCCTAATAGTAGGTCATATGAAATTTTCTATATCCATCTTCATAACTTTTTTGTTTGGATGCAAAACATGTGGGTCCTTTATGACCCCTATCTTGGTAGCGATAGGTTCATCAATATAAAAGACATGGTGGACCTATTCTCTATTTGTTTGTTCTGAGTTCCAACATCCGTCATATCATACCATTTATAGTTCCATGACTTCTCAAGTAAATATCATTAACATGTTAATAGAGAAAATTTTTAAATCATGTCTCTCTTGGATATGAGATGTCCCAATAGTTTTAGCCTTTTTGAGCAATCATTGTACAAACGTCATACAATAGCCTTTAAAGCTTGCTAAGTGATAGATGATAGTCTAATTGAAGGATTGTTTTGGATAACTATTAAATTTTGACTTCAAGAATTACAAGATGTGGCTATGTGAGTTTGCATGCGGTTGTGCAAAATAAATGTTTCGTT